>AWOL01S0248239.1:634-13612 GCA_000715115.1 Nicotiana otophora | reverse complement strand
TTTGCTCTTGTGCTTTAAGAAACTTCATCACTCTCATCTTCTGGTTTTCTGAAAGCTTACATAGGTTGTTTGCTAAACACACATCCTCTTTTGAAGCAATGGCAAAGACTTCAAAATCCGTTCCTCAAAAAAACAACCCTTCTTCCTCGAGACCATCTGAGAATGCTTTGCCTGTTGTTACTGAGGAACCGATACTGGAACCCCCTCTAAAGATATTCGTCCCTACGGGGTGCCCAACCAGAGCCGATTTCAAGGTTGACAAAACCTCCTCGATACCAGGTCAGTGCGAGCCGGTCTCGAGATACATATGTTCGGTCACCGACAGTGTCCTCGCCAAGGTCAAGGAGGACTGCAACTGGGTCCATAAGCATGTGGTGGTTCGTACGCCCAAGAAAACGATCACCACCCACGTGGAGGATCTTTTAAGTGTTTACACTTACCCTTTCATATTGGGTCCTTTAGATCCAGTTATTATAGCCTTCTGCAAAAGGTATGAGGTGACTCTTCGGCAGATTCAACCTTCGTTTTGGAGGATTGTAATTCTCCTTCGCTTCTTCGTGAGCAAACTCGAGGGGTGTCCCTTCACCATCGACCACCTGATGCGCCTGTATAGTCCCCGACCTTATCGAGGGGGGCTAATAAAACTTGCCCGTCAGGTTAGTAAGGCCCCATTCTTGAGCATCGATGAGGATCGGGACCGAGGCTTGTTGGGCCGATTCATTCGAGTGAATACCTCGGACTTAATCCCGGCCGAGGACATGCCATTTCTTGAGAAATGGAACATGAATTGTATGTATAAGCTTGCCTTTAAGATTTCGTTTATCATTTTTCTTTTGCCTTTCTTCTTATCGATTCTTTGTGATGCAGCTGTTACTCGGATGCCGGATGTAGTTCCTCGACTCAAGGAGTGGGTCGAGGGCATCATGTTGCAAAAACCCTATTCCGAGCATGCGTGGCACAAACTTTCAAAGGGCCGGTGGGAGGTCCGTGCTCACGGTGAGATTTCTCTACTGAGTGAATCAACACTTAGTTTTCTTAGCTGCATTCGTTCTCACTGTTTCTTCCTTTGTAGGTCTTCCCAAAGATGTTGAAATGAGGCCCCCGTTCAGCGATGAAGACATCCTTCCCGAACCATCTGTTTCAAGGCAGGATAAAGAGAAGAAGAGAAAAAGGGCTCCGAGTTCTCCCAACTCGGAGAAGAAAAAACCAAAAAGGAGGCTGGTGCGCAAATCCAAGGAAAGTGCCAGCGCCGGGAGGTCCCATCGGATTCGCTCAGTCGATTGAGGGACGAGTCCAAAGAAGAAGAAGAAGCCTCTGAGCTAATGACCCGCGTGAGAAGCGGTACCGAGTTGCCTCAAACCAGGGTAGCCGAGGCCTCCGAACCAATGAAGGACGAGGCCATTTTGCCCCAAGCTAGGGAGGTCGACAAGGAGACCACGACCGGTACTTCTCGGGCCGAGGAAAATGCCTCGAAGGATGCGCTCGGGGTGATAGATCTTTCCGAGTCACCATCATTCACCGACTCCATGATAAACGAGGCCCAGATGCTAAAATGACCCCCAAATGAGGGGCCTCAAAGGGCGGTAGATTCCTTCAACAACTTCTTCGATGGCTTCGATTCTACCACCTCGGAGGATGTCATCGGGTTACGTGACTTACGGGTACTAAAGAAGATGCCACCTTCGGGAGCCAGCAGATCTTCTTCGAGTCCGAGATTAGTAGACCGGTTCCCAGCCCCAAGTGCAGATCCTGACCGGAAGCGGTCGATCATCATATCGATACCAGAGGATGCCCATGTTCTCTCCGCCCCCGTGGGGGTTGCCAGCTATCTTTGATGCCTGGTGACCGAAGAGGATCAGGCCAAAATGGACGAGGTGGAGGCCCCCTGTCTTTTCAACGAAGCTCAACAGGCATTGAATCAGGTAACTTCGAATGCCTTCTTATTATGTACTTAGATTAAGTTACAAACAATAGTAATTCTTCTTTGTGTTCGCAGGCCTCGGTGCTTCATCACAAAACTTTTCTCTGATATTGGGAAGAGTTAAACCAACACGAGGCCGAGACTCGGGAGCTTATTGAGAAGAGGGATACTTACAAGTTCCTTAGTGAGAAGCTCTAGGCCGAGTTAGAAGCGGCTCGGAAGGAGCATGCCAACCTAGTCGACCAGGTAAGACAAGCATTTGAAGTTAGTGATGATGATTCAGACACAATGTCTAATGACCCGAACCCGCAGTCTCAAAAGAAACTTGACCAGATCGAGCTGCTCCAGGTGGAGGTGGACACGGTGAAAGCTGAGGCCGAAGAATGGAAGAAAAATATGGACCGTCTGGCCTCGGAAAAGGAGAGTGCCCATGCGCAATAGGCTTCGGCCGAGGTCCAGCTTTGGGCTGCAAAGGAAATAACCTCAGTACAAGCCAAAAAGATTGAGAAGCATTAGTCTCAGTTGGACTCGGCTGTCTCCAGTCAAGAAAATCTGGCCAAGGATCTTGAGGCGGCCAAGTTAGATGTTGCCGTGGTCAGGGCCGAGGCCGATGATAGGGTGGCTCAGCACAAGGCTGATGCCAAGGCGGCTCAGGACCAAGCGAGCAATATGGTGAAGCACGCGAAGTGGTAATCTCGAAGGGAGGCCCTCGAGGGAGTCCATGCTCAGGATTTTGATTTATTGGCTGAAATCGAGAATGTCAAGATATACGAAGCCAAGCCCAGGAAGCTGGCTTATCCCGAGGAAGAAGATTTCGAAGGGTCCGAAGATTCGGGTGAGTCCGATGGTGGCGAAGACCCCGTAGGAGATGATGTGGCCCCCGATGAAGACTAGGCCATTTAGGATCCTTTTAGGCATTTTTGCCTTTTGTTTTTTGTATCATCTTTTTGTTGAGGCTGTTTTGGCCTTTGTAAAGAATTTGTATCGGGGCTATTCAGCTCTTGTAATTTTTTTTTGATATATATATAAGGTTTTTTCCTTTTCACAGCTTTTGAATTTTTCCTTTCCTTTTTTATTTGTATTCGCAAAGATCGAAATGCCTTAGCACGAAATAGTTAGGTTATGTTCGAAGGTTTGAACAAACCTTGCCTTTAACATTATTTTGTTTTAAGGCATCGTGGGGATTCGGTGTTACCGAAAACTTTTCCCCAAAGTAGTTTAGGTTTATAATTTGCCGAGAGTAGCCTTTAGAATCGGTTATGAAGATTTTTTGAAGGCCTTGTTTTTGTTATGGGTCTCGGACGTCTCCGAGCCTTTTTTAATATAATCGTAGTCTTTTCGAATTCGGGCAATGCCAAATAAGCTTTGTGCCCTCGAGTTTTATTATCCCGGCACGGCCGTAGCCCTTTAATTCGGGCAATGTCAAATAAGCTTATGCCCCCGAGGTCTGATGGCTTGGACCGTCCGAGTTTGTTTTTGGGTGGCAGTCCCCGAGTGAGAGTGATTATTCGAACTAGGATTAAGGTGGCCCTTGGGTTTGATAACTTTAGGGGATCGTATGTAGGAAATTTTTCGAGAAATGTAAGAGAAATTTTAAAGGACAAGATGTTTATGCGCAAGGAAGAGACTGTTTTTCATTTTTGTGCATAATAGTCACACATGTATACATGCTTTGTGCCAAGGTCCGAGCAGTCTATGTGGGCACGGTTCATTTGACCGTTTGGCCCTTACAATGAATTTTATCGATCGAGACCCTTCAATTTTGAAATCTCTTTCCATGCTAAAATTGATATCCGAGGGTAATGGCCCCTAGTATTCGGGGTTGATCGAAGAGAGGCCATGAATGCTGTTGTGATAATCAACGTCTCGTAGCCGGTCTTCAACTTTTAAGTTAGCATGATTTACTGGTTGCCTCATTAAAAACCGTGCCGGAAAACCCATTTTGGACAAAACCTGTTCAAGGGGAAAAGAGTGTAACGCGTGCTTTCAGACCTAAAATCTCGTATCCCTTGTTGGTTACCTGCGAGCGTTAGTTTAAAATGTAAATAAAAGAAAGAACGGGGTCATACCTTAGCAGTAATATTGCTTCAAGTAAGTTATATTCCACTTATTCGGTAGTTGCTCGCCGTTCATTATTCCGAGCTTGTAGGATCCTTTTTCCGGTGATCTCGATAATTTGGTACGATCCTTCCCAGTTCGGCTCCAATTTTCCTTTGTTCGGATTTCGGGTGCTTAGTGTGACCTTTCTTAGTATAGCAATTCGGCGCCTGAATGATTTCCATAGGTACCTTCGTGGATTTCCCTCAAACTATACTCAGTATCACCCGACCCTAGACATATTGCAAGTGGGCCATCAAATGTTCTTCTGAACAAGGTTCCGTCTTCGGACAGGCTAAATCGGGCCGCCTTTGTACGCAGGGCCCTTGACTCTTTTGGATCCGAGGGCAGTTTACCGGATCTAAGATATTCCACGTACTTATTCCTCCAGTCCCAAGTTAGGCTCGTCGAGTTGATCTCAGCATGGCCTTCTTCCATCACTGATCTCATAAGTTGTACGACTTCTCCCGAGTTGAACTCGTCGTCTTCGACCGACGACCCGAAGTTAGCGAGGGCATCAGCCTCGCTGTTTTGATCACGAGGTACGTGTTGAAAAGTCCATTCTTTGAACCGATGTAATGTCACCTGTAATTTGTCCAAATATCTTTGCATTCGTTCCTCTTTGACCTCGAATGTTCCGTTGACTTGGTTTACCACAAGGAGGAAGTCGCACTTGGCTTCGATTACCTATGCCCCCAAGCTCTTGGCTAGTTCAAGGCCTGCAATCATGGCCTCATATTCGGCCTTGTTGTTAGTCAATTTCACAGTCTTAATAGATTGTCTAATTATATTACCTGTTGGCGGCTTTAGTACGATGCCAAGTCCGGACCCTTTTGCGTTTGAGGCGCCGTTCGTGAAGAGGGTCCAGATTCCCGAGAAAGTTCCTGAGTTAACCAATAACTCTCTTTCGACCTCGGGTATCAGGGCCGGTGTAAAGTCGGCCACAAAGTCTGCCAAAATTTGAGACTTAATGGCGCTTCGAGGTTGATACTCAATATCGTACCCACTTATGTTTATGGCCCATTTGGCCAATCGGCCCAAGAGTTCGGGCTTATGCATAACGTTCCTCAATGGGTAAGTAGTTACGATCCATATGAGGTGGCATTGGAAGTACAGTTTTAGCTTCTTAGAGGCGCTTAGCAAAGCGAGCGCCAGTTTTTTCAGGTGAGGGTACCTAGTTTCGGCCTCACCTAAGGTCCTACTAATATAGTAAATTGGAAATTGTGTACCTTGTTCTTCCCGAACTAGGACTCCACTTACCGCTATCTTTGAGACCGCCAAGTACAAGTACAGTTGTTCGTCTGTCTTCAGTATGTGAAGTAGGGGTGGGCTCGATAAATACCTCTTGAGTTCCTCCAAAGCTTGTTGGCATTCTGGGATCCACGAGAAGTTGTACTTCTTTTTCAACAGTGCGAAGAATCGGTGGCTCTTATCGGACGACCTCGAAATAAATCACCAGGGCGGCTATTCGCCCAGTTAACCTTTGCACGACTTTTACATTATCCACGACCATGATATCTTCGATGGCTTTGATTTTATCGAGATTGATTTCGATTCCCCGATTAGATATCATGAATTCGAGGAGCTTACTCGACCCAACTGCAAATGCACATTTTCTGGGTTCAGCTTCATATTGTACTGCTTCAGTATCCTAAAGGTTTCCTACAAATTTGTTAAATGGTCCCCTGCTCGCAGGGACTTAACTAACATGTCGTCAATGTAAATGTCCATTGATTTTCCTATTTGTTCCTCGAACATCCGATTTACTAGGCATTGGTAAGTGGCACCAACATTTTTTAATCCAAACGGCATTACGTTATAATAGTATGTGCCGTGTTTAGTGATGAAGGAAGTTTTTTCCTGATCACCCAGGTCCATCCGTATTTGGTTGTACCCAGAATAGGCATCGAGAAAACTGAGGATCTCGTGGCCGGCCGTGGCATCGATCATATGGTTGATTTTGGGCAGAGGAAAAGAGTCTTTGGAGTATGCCTTATTGAAATCTTTGTAGCCTACACACATTCTTAGTTTATTCCCTTTTTAGAGACTACCACTACGTTTGCTACCCAATTCGGGTATTTAACCTCCCGAATATACCCTATTTTAAGAAGTTTAGATACCTCATCCTTGATGAAAGCATGCTTGATCTCGGACTGGGGTCTCCTCTTCTGTTTAACCAGGTGAAATTTCGGGTCCAGGCTTAGCTTGTGAGTGGTTATCTCCGGCAGGATTCTTGTCATATCGAGGTGGGACCAAGCGAAACAATCTTCGTTAGTTATAAGAAATCGAATAAGTTTTTCCCTGAGCTCGGAGCTTAGCCCCATGCCCAGGTATACCTTTCGATCGGGCAAGCTTTCTCGCAATATGACTTGTTCCAGCTCCTCGACCGTCGATTTAGTGGCTTCGAAATCATCGGGGGCTATAAAAGATTTGGGAACCCCATAATCATCATCCTCGACTTCTTTTTGTTTGCCCGAATCTGCCGAAGGTGGTATCAGTGATTGCTATTTGGCCCCGCTTTTTACCATCTGGTTTGGGCCCTTCGATGTCGAAACTGTAGATGCTGATATCACCTCATCGACCGCGAACATTTCCTTCGCAGCCGGCTGTTCTTTGTAAATTGTTCTGACCCCATGGGGTGTTAGGAATTTCAGTGCTTGGTGTAGTGTCGAGGGCACCGCCCTCATGTTGTGGATCCATGGACTCCCGAATAAAACGTTATACCTCATGTCCCCTTCAATCACATAAAATTTAGTCTCCTAGATGGTCACGGCCGTGTTTACTGGTAACGTTATTTCGCCTTTCGTGGTCTCACATGCCATGTTGAATCCATTCCGAATTTGAACTGCACGCACGATTTGGTCTTGTAGACCGAGCTGCTCCACGACCCTTGATCTAATGATGCTGGCTGAGCTACCTGGATCAATTAACACACGTTTAATCCGAATTTTATTTACGAGTACAGATATTACCAGTGCATCATTGTGGGGTTGCACGATCTCTTCCGCATCCTCGTCGTTGAAAGATAAAGTTCCCTCCGGTATGTAGTCTCGAGTTCGTTTCTCCCTAGTGATGGATACTTTGGTGCGTTTCAACATTGGCCCCTCTGGTATATCGACCCCTCTGATGATCATGTTAATGACGTGTTGAGGTCCTTCTTATTCTGCTTGTTTGTTAGAATCCCTGTTCCTGAAATGATTCCTGGCTCGGTCGCTCAAGAACTCCCGAAGGTGCCCATTGTTGAATAGACGGGCTACTTCCTCTCTCAATTGTCGACAATCTTCCGTTCTGTGACTGTGAGTGCAATGATATTTGCACATCTGGTTAGGATCTCTTTGGGTTGGATCGGACTGTAGAGGTCGAGGCCATTTAGTATCTTTGATGCGCCCGATAGCTGATACAATGGCATCAGCATCGACATTGAAGTTATATTCCGATAGCCTCGGTGCGTCTTTGGACCTGTCGAAGCCATTTTAGGTCATAAGCCCCCGGCTGCTTTGACCTTGGTCATTTCTTCTTTCGTTTCTCATTGAGTTTCGCCCGGACCCGTTGCTTCTCTGATCTCCATTATACGGCTGATACCGATCCCTATTTGGCCTCAGTTCGCGATTGATATCTCTCTTGACTCTGTCGAGGGTTCTGATGGGATAGACTGACCCCGAAGGTACCCCGAGTTGATCATCTTTGACTCTGATTTTCGATTGTGAATTAGCATCAATCGTATTTGCGATCGGAATTCTAACGGGATCAGCAAGCGGTATCTCGGGCGCTATGTTGTTATTTTCACCTTGGTGACCGGACCCGTTGTCAACATGCAGAGGTGCTGATTGAGAGTTTGATATTTTTGTATTTTAGCCTGGAATCAAAGACACTTCAAAGAGCAAGTGTAAAACATTGTGTGTTATGGAGATTTTTGTATCAAATAACCACTATTATCCTTAGCCCCACATTGGGTGCTAAACTGTTTACCCTCAAAATCGGATAACAATTGAATTTATATGCGGTTTTAAGGATATTTGATCTAACTTGATACAAAAATGAGAAATTAGATTTAAATTGAAATAAATGATAAAAAAATAAATGTAAACCACGCAGGTTGAACAATCTTGGCCTTGGAGGTTGGTCACCCTCGAGTCAAAGATGCTGCAATCGATGCCGGAACAGAGTGATAAGATAATAATGACTAAAAATAACAGTTTATTGCTTTGGGATACGTGTTCAATGTGTTGAATGAATTATCAGACCCCCTTTATATAATAGAGGAGTCGTATTCTAGCTACATTTCTATAAAACGTAAAAATCTCTTAATTTGCTGATTACCGGTTTCCTGCTGATACGTGCCGAGATTTTCGCCGTAATATCCGTCCGGTCGCGGATATTTTGGTCTTTTGTTATTTATCTTCGAGCTTGTTCGAGACTAAGGTCGATACCGAACTCAATTTTCCTCGAAGGCAGGTTTTCCGACCTCGGGTGCTAGCTCGGTGAGACTCGAGGTCGGTCTTCAGTCCGTGGTTGCTATGTTCCTAATCTACCAAATCGAAATGGAGCTCGACTTCGACCGTATATACTACTTATGCAAGATGTTTCGTGTTCCAATGATTGAGATATCTGTTAATTGAACTGAAATACCTGGATCAAAAGTTAAATCTGTTAAGCATCCCCAACATGACGTGGGAGTTGGCGCTCATGTCATTGGGCTATAGAATTGGCATCTGGAAAATCTACAGCTGAGTGCCGTTTATTTTCAGGCAAATTAATTTGGAGCAGCACCGATATGCAGTCTCAAAACTCATGATGCTTCAGCACGTTTAACACCTTTTTGCACTACATCTTATCGGCTAACAGTTTGGCTATAGTTGCCGAGTTTGTATGAGCACGATATTCTCAAGCTCAGATGTAACTCCATTCCCCAACTTTTGCCTTATGCCAACTTAAGTCTATACAGCGAGAATATCAAATACTAGCAATGGTTTCTTTAGAGACAATGTATGTCTTTGTTTACAGTGGCCATTTCCTTGTTAAGCTGGGACCTATGTTGTCCTCACCGTTTCTCCTAGTCCTTCTCGCTGTCCCTGTATTTTCTTCCTTTTGCTAGGGATCTAAGCATTGACTAATTATTTTCTGCAGCTGTGACGGCATTAATGGCCTGCATTTACGTTCTAGCGATGCTACTGGTACTAGACCTATCAAGTAGACTACTTAACTGCTATAATCCCAACATTTTATTTGACTTTTGAAAGGGTACTCTATGTGTGGCTTGGCTAAAAATGCTGATCTAAGAGTGCACCAGCGCCCAATGCCTCGAAATGTTCAATTTTGATGGCAAACTTGGTGATGATTATTACAAGCATTCTGCTTACTTATGTACAGCCCCATCAATTGCGGTTGGAGAACCCTATAAACCAGTCTTGGGGGCTGGTATTTCTTTTGCTTGAAGATTAACTGCTTGATACGCGTACAAGGATTTTACATTTACTCCAAGATTAACTACCCATCAGATCTAGCTTTATCCAAGGGCAAAAAAAATTAAATAAACAAAAGAAATTAATTTAGTGCCTTGATATTTCAAAGAATATAGAGGGCTGTGTGTGAAATTGAAAAACAAAAAGAAGAGAAAATCATTATGGCTTCTTGGCTTTTATTTTCTTCATTCATCATTCTTTTTGGCTTTTATGCTATTTAAATATTAATATTTTATACCTGTGAAGAATATAAAAATAAAACTTTTATCATAAATGTTACTTTTTGCCAGTTGATCGAAGGGACAAAAGGTCATTTCGGGGACATCCGATAAAATGGAAGGGACAAAAGGGATATGTGTCGCGTACACAATAATTACACATGTTTGGAAACATTACATTCTTTTTATACACATTAATATAGATTTCAATTCAAAGTTTGAAAAAGATAATGCTAAGAAATTGATTTATGACTTTTCCTATACGAGAAGATGTGCCCATATTGTAAGTGAGATAATTAATTAAAAGTTTATAAAATCACTATAATTGGGAGCACTTGTATGATCAACCCTTCTTTGCATTTCCGAAATTAAAGTGCTTAAATTACATCCAAACTATACACGGTCACTATACAAAAACATATACAACTATGATCTCACTATACAAAAAGATATACAACATATAATATTATTTATACAAAACATATATAATTTTAAACAACAAAGCCAGAATCTTTCAAATATTTTACTTTATTATAGTTCATGTGCACACTAGTATAAAATGTATACGCTTTTTACACATCGTGAAATAGTATATATATTTTTATACATCGTAAAACAGTCTATACATTTTAGATACACAAAAGTACTCGGGCTACATACATTGGGGATACACTGCAACAATGTACGATACACTTTATATATAAAATTTATACAATATATAAATGTATATATATAATTTTTATACACTATATAAAAGTCCAAATTTAGTGTGGTGCTTCGTATGTTATTGGCATAGAATGGTCAGCATATGCAACTCTTAAAACACAATCCTTTCCATCCACCTTTCCTTTTCTATCATCTGTTAGACATCCACATAGAAAACTCCACCACCCACCACTCTGCATTGTGGCTGCCGCTGCAGTGCCACCAACATCACCACCGCACTGCCCTACTCGTACCCCTAAAAATAGATTTTCAAAAATCAAACTCGCCCATCCCTGAACCAGCCTTATTAATCCATAATTTCACCAATCAACCTAAAGAATTAAGGTCTAAAAGAGAGAAAAAGAAAAAAGAGTGAGAATTTATACAAAAAAATTATCACAAAAAGAAGAAGAAATAGAAAAGTAAGAATGAGAAGAATAAAAAAACAAAAGGGGATGTATATACAGTTTTTATACATTATGTAAAAAAACTATACACTCATGATACACAAATATACTCGTGGTACACTCAATATAACACTTTGGATAAACACACACTCGAGATATACTCAATATACACTAAGAATGCACAGCTAACGTAGACAATTTTTATACATTACATGGCAATATATACAATTTTTATACAAAGATATAATATAATTTCGTGCATGTATAACTTTTATGTACCTGCATATATAATTCGTATGCATTGTATAACTATGTATATATAATATTTATATGAAATTGCAATACAAATACTGCTTAGCCATCCCATTAAACCCAAACCCACTACCAATACCCACTTCAAAAGATCTTCACTCATAAAATATCATTATGACCCAAAGAAGAAAAATAAGAAGAAGAAAAGAAGCAATTACTCGTACAAAAAAGAAAAACCTGCTGAGTTACCATACAATTTCATATCCTCATAAAAATTACTATAACTACCAATAAAACACCATTAGAAATACACAAAGCTTGACTAGAAAATCTCACGACTTCTACTGCCACTCTATTATTATTCACCGTAGCTTTAATAGAATAAATTCTTTTAAGATTTGAATTAAACTTTCTTTGAGTTTTGTCGGTACTCAAACAAGCTTTTCCAGTATGAAGTAAAAAACAAAGAAAAAGAAAATATAGATCTGAATAGAAAGATAGAGAAAGAAAAATAAAAAAATAAAAAATAAAAAGAGAAATAGCCAAAGAAAGAAAAAAATAAAGACGAAGATAGTATAAAAAAAGAAAAGAGGTGAGAAAGAGGGAGAAAAAATTACCTCGGTTTAATTTGATAAAATGGAAGAGAAAGAGAATGAAATTGGTCTTGGGGAGAAAAAGTTATGCATCAGATACAATGAAAGAAAAAGAAAGAGGATAGGAATAAATGTGGCCTTGGGAAGAGAAATACATTGGGAACAGAAGGTGGCTACAATTTGTAAATAAATTAGGTCGGAAGGCCATTTCGGGTCAATGATAAAAATATTGGCTAATGTTATAAGAAAAATCAAATTATAGTGGATGTCTACTCTTCCTCCATGATCTTCTCAAATGCTTAATGACATATTCAATGACATATTTCTATGCTTAATGACATATTCAATGACATATTTTTCTTCACTTTTCATGCCTATATAAAGGCCTTGTAATAGATAGGAAAATACACACAATTGAAGAAGAAATACTCTTCCTTCTCTCTATCTCCATTTCTTGTTCATGTTTTACTAAATTGCTTTTATTTCATAACACGTTAATAGCACGATGCTCTAACCAACTGAGATTATGTGCTTTAATCGAATTTTATCTTTTTTCAACCAGAGTTAATCAAATTTCTTTTCGGTCCAGTAAGCTTTACTTTTAAATTCTTATGTCAGCATATGTTTGCTAATTCATGTCTAGCTTTGAGTTTATACTTATATGCAATATGACAACATGATAATCAAACNTTAGAAAAGGAAAAGAATTCCTAACACTTGTGTTCCATATATATTTGATTAGAGCACTGTTGTTTTCTTATATCAAAAGTAGCTTTAATGTTTAGTAAAACTTATTTGTGAATTGAGTAAGATAAGTAGAAAATTATTTTTTACTATTTTATTGATTCATGCCATTAAAATATAATAATAATAATAATAATAATAATAATAATACTCGTAACTATTTTATTTTAATAAGATAAAATATTAGTACAAGAAGTATGTACTACACCAAAATTTTTATTTGTGATAGTTCTTATCAAATTAACACGTTGAATCATTTTTATATGGAAAGCATATATTAATAGATAGTAGACAGAGATTTGTCCCCTAATTTTTTTTTGATTCACTGATTAACCTAAAAGTTCTACTATATCTCTTTATTTTTCTAGAGAGCATAATACTTAATTTCCACAAAAATATATGGTAACTAGTAGTACTGTATTATTCTATTTGATACATTATTTTTCTTTAATGTTTTGGTCATATCACTTTCATCTTGAAGTAAGATTATTGCAACAAAGACCACATGTGAATTTTTAATATTATTTTATATTTTCATATATCTGTTTGACACTAATTACTTAGCTGATTTGAGTAAAC
>AWOL01S0248206.1:0-10980 GCA_000715115.1 Nicotiana otophora | reverse complement strand
CTTCGGAGTTATCGGGTCTAGGTTTTCGTGTACATCTTCTGTGTGTATGTATATATATTATGGATAGGTCGGGACCCTGTACCGATCACAATATATCTATTAGTAGAGGCTTGTAGACATATCCTGTTGGTTAGTGCAGTATGTCGGGCTTGTAGGACTGGTATGTATATTTTGGTGGTTTGTCAGTTGTAGTAGTTATGACGGCCTTATCGGCCCAACTTTATATTGATGTTTAGTCAGCGCTAGTTTCCATTCAGTTTTATATCTTGCTTCACAAATTGCCTTGCAAGGTGGCCCCATGGCCAAATTATAACATTATATGTTCATAGTCCCTTAGTCGCAATTTGGTACGCTAGGTTAGGTGAGGCACCATGTGCCGGTCTCACTTCCAAGTTCGGGGTGTGACATTTAGCCTTAACATACCTTATCACAATCTTTCCAATTACCAAGTTGAACTCGCCTCTTCGCACCTTAATCTACAACAACGATAATAATACTATCATTAAGTTATGAAAGGTACAACTATCGCACAACGAACGGCAAGCTTATTTTGTATTATAACGGGCAGCGTCTCCCCTATAATCCTTACTTCCTCCAAATTCAAGATAACACCAATAACACAAGAACGCAACTATAACAACATATATACATTATTTTCCAACCTTATATACACCACAAAATACTAAAAAATAGCCCAACACACGCCAATCTCTTTATACACAAAACGACCATCGTAGTAGTGTCAAACAGCCCAAAAATATTACGACGAATGATCAGCCCACCACCCTGAATTTATGTGGTGTTTCTCTATACCCTTCCTCCTCCAAAACTCCACAAAACATTAGTAAAACACGCAGCCCAACAACAACATAAAACAGCCCGCTACAAGCGAATAACTCGAACTCACGGCTTCCGATCACCGTCCCGTGAGTTCTTACAAATATAGAACGACTTACTATGAATTTACAGCAGAAAAAATATATGAAATAGAGCAGTAAACTTACCTTATTTGTTGGATAACTCAGCTCCTATCTTGGTTCCTCAAACTCTAAGTTTTACCTCCAATCAGAACTTGAAAAGGAGAGAAAATCAATTGGGGTTTGTGGGAAATTTTTGGAAGGATTTTTGCAGAGCTTATGTCTAGTTATTATGACCTATTATCAGTCTAATATATGAAGGATATAGGCCTTTAAAAATGCCTCATTGGACGACCCGAACTGGCCCATTTTTGGACGACCCGAACTGGCCCATATTTGGACTCTCATTTAAACAAGTAGGTGACAGTATCCGCAGTCTAGCAAAAACGCCCATATCTCTCTACTCCGATATCGTATTGACAAATGATTTAATGCGTTAGAAAATAGACTCATAGATCTTCAATTTTATGCATGGAACACCCCATAAATCTAAGTATATTGGGATAAAATCGCAGTTACATTTGACCCAAAGTTTCAGTAAAACTTATGAACGTAACTTGTGATGGCTTTCATCGACTTTTGTTCCACCACTCGCTTGACTTCAAAACATAACATACGACTATCATACGACTATCATAACTCATAACATAACCTCCTTATCATGTTAAGCACCCTAGTATCACCCCAAAAGTACATGTTATAATATTCCCAACTTGTCGACTTTCGACGAAATATTATTTTCTTCAATTCCTTTAGCTTCTGAACATTCTAAACCTCTTTCTACTTATTGTTCATGATCTTCAATATTTGTAACCTTCGAGGTAACATGATTAACTTACTATATATATTTTCAAAGATGATCTCATTTTTGGTCCTACATTAGTTTGCTCACGACGCAGTTTTACGTACGAAAATATTGGGTGTGACATTCATCTAGTTAACTATAATCATCCTTATATATGTAAGCTCAACTACATGGATGTACCCCAATAACCATATCCTCGGATAAAAGTGATGTCTGCGTATGATTATTGTTTAAGCCACTATGCAGTTAGCTTTTGAGTATACTTCCAATAAATTTTAAAATAATTATCGATTGCATTTTATTCAAGATTTAAAAATACACACAAATATAAAATTTAGATTATAAGATCATTATAAAATTGTTGTTAAGATCTTAAAATAGAATATGTTTACTAGATCATTCCGTAACAAGACTTTGCCATAGATACATCTCAGCTTCACCTCTCTTTTTCTTTATTTTTCTCTTAATTCAATTAAGAATTTGCCATAGACATTTTCAGTTAATTTTATTGATTCAAAACTTTGTTGAATTCTGTTTATATGAATATGAATGCCATATTAGATAACTTTCTTTTTCTTGTTTCATAATTATCCAAACTACTTCTAATTTATCTATATTTTTGTTAGTGATAGTTTTCACTATGTCTAACTTATCAAAGCTTGAATTTATGGCACTTGACATCTCTGAAAAGAATTATTTATCATGGGTCCTTGATGCTGAAATTAAGGATATTTACCGGACGGGCTGGATCGGGCTAGACATGGGAAAAAATAGCTCATCTGGTTAGTGGGGCGGGCTGGTTAGTGGGATGGGATATTCCGGATTTTAGTGGGCCCGTCCGGGTTCGGGCTTATCAGGTCCGGACCGGGACAAGTTAATATTTTTTTATTTTTTTCCAGTGTATTCTGTTTCCTTGTTCAATGTAATTGTTACTTAAGTGTTTGCAAACTTTTAAATAATAAAATAGGTATTTTAAGGCATAAAATTAAACTTTAAAAGTTTAAAGTTTTAAACTTGAAATTTGAATTTTAAAATTTAAAAATTGAAATTAAGTGGCTATATAAAATTATTTAATAAGACCAATATGTAAGGATCAAACTTCAATGGCTTTCATTTCATATTTTCATCGCATAATAATATTTCAGATTAACTTGTCTTATAAATTAACACATTAAGCTTAAATAAGTCTAACAAATTCAAAATAATACAAACTCCCTCAAATCAACTTAAATACGAATTCCTGGAGTACGCTCAAGACAACCCTTGATATGCCTCCTTAAACCAGTTGTGCCCTCCCACTTTCGACGAAAATTAAAGATTCGACCATAATTCTTGCACTCTATTTTGCGAACTTCTTCATTTTCTTCTACCACATCAAAGTATTCCCAAATATGTGAACGCACTCTAGAAGCACGTGACATGATTTAACTTGAACCTAACAAAAATGGTAACCACACTTCACTTGATAATTATAATTTTTGTAGCGGCTACCGTAAATAATTGATAAAAATTAAAATATTAACTAATTGAGAACTTGAGAGCAATAAGCAATTCAATATTCAAAAAGGAATTGAGAGAGAATTAGAGTAGAAGAAGAGAGCAGATTGTAAGAAAAAATGAAGAAGAGGAGGTTATTTATAGTTATTAAAAGGCTAAGAATGTAATTTATCAATTATTAGGGGTGAAGGAGCTATGTTAGTAATGGGATAGGCCGAAATGGCTAAAAATGACCGTTGCCCAACAATCATTTTTTATTTTGACCGTTGGCAACAGTCATAGTTTTAAAAAAAATTACAACTTATACCGAACTGGACTGGGTTGGAACACGATTAAAACCCTTGAACAAGTTAGCGGGCTAGACGGGTTCCGGTTCACCAGTAGCCAAAAAAGGCCCGACCTCGTCCGGCACAATCACTACCCTAGCCACTCAGTCCTACCCCTTACCGAACTGAGCAGATCAGGGTTGAACCGGGTCGAACTAGGTTGTTAGTGGGCCGGACCTGCCTGATTAACACCTTTAGCTAAAATTCACCTTGCTGCAAAAGCTCTTGAAGATACTACTATACAAGAAAATGAAGCATCGGGCCAGGATAAGGCAAAGGTTATGATTTTCCTTCGTCATCATCTCGATGAAGGGTAAAAACTGAATACTTAACCCTGAAAGATCCATTTGAATTATGGAACAGTTTGAAGGAACGATATGACCATCTTAAGGCAACAGTATTATCAAGAGCTCGATATGAATGGATTCACTTACGGTTATAAGATTTTAAAACCGTAAGTGAATTATAATTCTGTTATATTTAGGATAACTTCCTAACTTAAATTATGTGGGAAAACTGTAAATGATGAGGACTTACTAGAAAAGACTCTTTCTACTTTTCATGCCTCAAATATGGTATTGCAGCAGCAATACCGTAAAAAAGGTTTAAAGAAATATTTTGAATTAAACTCATGCCTCCTGGTGGCTGAGCAACATAATACCCTTCTAATGAAAAATCACGAAACTCGTCCCACTGGATCTGCACCATTTTTCGAAGTGAATATGGTAGTAGTAAATCAAAAGTCTAAAAGAAGACAAAATAATTATCGTGGCTCGGCGTGGACATGGAAGGGGACGAAATAATTATCGTCATCATGGTGGAAATAAACAAGAGAACAATAAGGGTCCTCAAAATAATCCTTTAAAAGGCAGAGTTAATATTTGCTACCGATGTGGTATGAAAGGTCATTGAGCACGTGTTTGTCATACACCTGACCATTTTGTCAAACTTTATCAAGGCTCCATTAAAATCAAAGAGAACAATGTAGAGGCAAACTTGACATTTCAAAATAATGATGATGAAGCATGTCCCTCAAACAAATATGACGATGTTGAGACAAATCTTGCATGTAAAGAAGATGATTTTGGAGGCCTTGCAAATATTACTCATTTAGAAGCTGGAGATTTATTTGAAGATATTGTCTGAAAAAGTGATCATCTTACTGGGGAATAAAACTTTAAGAAAAATTATTATTTTCATATTATGTCTGCAAGTAGTTTGTTCTTCTTAGTATATTTTCCTAAAGCATCATATATGCTAGTTTCTACATTCCTAGTATAATTTCTAATATTTCTTTTATTGATAGTCTTTCGTATTTATTATGATGTACTTTTTGTTTCTTTATGAAGAATATGAAAATTCGCAGTCTTCAGTTAGATCCAAGATCAATAAAGATGATATATGTCTTTTGGATAGTGCTACAACACATACTATTTTAAGAGATAAGAAATATTTCTCTTCTTTGGTGATGAAAGAAGCCAATGTTAATATAATATCTGACAGTACAAGATTAATTGAAGGCTCTGGAAGAGTCAATTTGTTACTACACGGAGGCACAAATTTAGCTATTAATGAAGCATTATATTATAGTAAGTCTCAAAGAAACTTACTAAGTTTCAAAGATATTCGCCAAAATATCACATTGAGACTACAAATAATGAAAGATTGAATATCTTTATATTACTACAATAAAGTCAGATAAGAAATATGTGCTTGAAAAGCTACTCGGTCTTTCCTCTGGCTTGTACTACACAAATATTGGCAGGGTTGAAACACATGCTATAGTAAACCAGAAGTTTACTAATCCAAATAATTTTATTATTTGGCATGACCGGTTGGGCCATCCCGGTTCTAGCATGATGCGCAAAATAATTGAGAATTCACATGGACATGTATTGAAGAACCAGAAGATTCTTCAATTTAAGGAGTTTACTTGTGTTGCATATTCGCAAGGTAAATTTATTAATAGGCCATAAGTAACTAAAGTTGGGATTGAATCCCTAGCATTTCTTAAACGTATAAAAGGTGATATATGTGGGCCCATTCACCCACCAAGTGGACCATTTAAATATTATATAGTTTTAGTAGATGCATCTACAAGATGGTCTCGTGTGTGCTTATTATCAACTCGCAATCGGGCATTTGCGAGGTTGTTAGCTCAAAAAATAAGATTAAAAGCACAATTTCCAGATTATGCAATTAGGACTATTCATCTTGATAATGATGTTGAATTTACATCCCAAGCCTTTAATGATTATTGTATGTCAACTAGATTAACAGTTGAACATCATGTTGCTCATGTTCATACTCAGAATGGTCTGACATAATCATTTATCAAATGCCTCCAATTAATTGCTCGACTATTGCTTATGAGAACAAAACTTCCTATTTCGATATGGGGTCATGCTATTTTGCATGTAGCAGAACTTGTGCGCGTCAGGCCAATGAGTTATCATAAAATCTCCCCATTACAATTGGCATATGGTCAGGAGCCAAATATTTCTCATCTTAGAATATTTGGATGTGCGGTATATGTTCCAATTGCTCCATCACAACGCACAAAGATGGGTCCCCAAAGAAGGTTGGGGATATATGTTAGATATGAATCTCCTTCTATTATTAAATATCTGGAACCCGTGACTGGAGATTTATTTATGCCAAGATTTGTTGATTGCCATTTTGATGAATTATGTTTTCCAACATTAGGGAGAGAGAATAAGAAGCTGAAAAAGGAGATAGACTGGAATGCATTGTCACTATCTTAGTTAGATCCTCGTACAAATCAATGTGAACTGGAGGTTCAAAAGATAATTCATTTGCAAAGTATTGCAAATCAACTTCCAGATGCATATTCCAACCTACCAAGAATTACTAAATCTCATATTCCAATTGCAAATGCTCCAATTCGAGTTGATGTCCCAGTAAGACAATATATTAAAGCAAATGAGTCTAAGCCACACTTAAAACGTGGTAGACCTATCGGTTCTAAAGATAAAAATCTTCGAAAAAAAAAGAGGCAAATGATCAAGATGGTCATATTTTGGAGGTAGTTTCTCAAAAAGAGCCCCGAGATATAACAATTGATAAAACCTCATAAGAGGCCCAGGTACCTGGAAATAATAAAAATGAAGAGATCTCAATAAATTATATCTCAACTGAAAAAAGATGGAACCGAAATGATATAGTTGTCGATAACATTTTTGCTTATAATGTTGCTGCTGAACTAATACAACAAGATGAGGATCTTGAACCGAAATCTGTCGATGAGTGCAGACAGAAAAATGATTGGCCAAAATAGAAGACGCTATCCAAGTAGAATTGACTTCACTTAAAAAACGTGAAGTTTTTGGACCTATAGCCCAAACACCTAAAGGTGTAAAGCTAGTGGGATATAAATGGATTTTTGTGTGAAAAAGAAATGAAAAAAATGAAGTTGTAAGATATAAAGCACGACTTGTGGCACAAGGATTTTCTCAACGACCTGGCATTGATTATATGATATTCTCATGTGATGGATGCAATCACATTTAGGTATCTTATGAGTCTATCAATTCGTGAAAAACTTGATATGCATCTTATGGATGTTGTCAGGACCTATTTATATGGCTCACTGGACAACGAATTTTTTGTGAAAATCCCTGAAGGATTCAAAGTACTTGAAACATACAAAGATTCCCAGGAAACTTGTTCGATAAAGCTTTAGAAATACTTATACGGATTGAAGTAATCAGGGCGCGTGTGGTATAACTGCCTTAGCGAATACCTATTGAAATAAGGGTACAAGGATGACCCAATTTGTCCTTGTGTCTTTATAAAAAGATCTGGATTTGAATCTAACATAATAGTTTTGTATGTTGATGATTTGAATATCATTGTAACTCTTGAAGAGCTTCCAAAGGTAGTAGAATGCCTGAATAAAGAATTTGAAATGAAAGATCTTGGAAAGACAAAATTTTATCTTAGCTTACAAATTGAGAATTTGAAAAATAGAATATTTGTCCATGAATCAACATATACCGAAAATATTTTGAAGCGCTTTTATATGGATAAAGCACATCCATTGAGTACCCTAATGGTTGTGAGATCACTTAACATAAATAAGGATCCATTTCGTCCTCATGAGAATAATGAAGAACTTCTAGGTGCTGAAATACCATATCTTAGTGCAATTGGGCATTAATGTATCTAGCTAATAATTCTAGACCAGATATAGCTTTCTCTGTAAGCTTGTTAGAAAGATTTAGTTCTTCTCTATCACAAAGACACTGGAATTGTATTAAGCATCTATTCAGATATCTGCGAGGGACCATTGATATGTGATTATTTTATTCAAATGAATCTATGTCACAACTGATTGGTTATGCAGATGCAGGATATTTGTCTGACCCACATAAAGGTCGATCTCAAACAGGCTATTTATTCACATGTGGAAGTACTGCCATATCATGGCATTCAACAAAACAAACTATGGTTGCTACTTCTTCTAATCATGCAGAGATAATAGCCATTCATGAAGCGAGTCGAGAGTGCGTCTGGTTGAGATCAATAACTCAACATATCCAGGAGATATGTGGTCTTTCATGGGGAAAGGATATCTGAATAACATTATATGAAGACAATGCTGCATGTATAACTCAACTAAAAGGGGATATAATAAAGGAGACATGACAAAGCATATTTCACCAAAATTCTTTCTCACGCATGATCTTCAAAAGATGGTGAATTAGATGTTCAACAAATTCGTTCAAGTGATAATCTGGCAGATTTTTTCACTAAGGCATTGCCAATATCAACATTTGAGAAGTAAGATACAAGATTGGAATGCGTCGTCTCCGAGATATCAAATAAGATTTTTATTAGGGGAAGAAATACGTATTGTACTATTTTTCCCTTAACCAAGGTTTTGTCCTTTTTGGGTTTTTCTGGTAAGTTTTTTAATGAGGCAACTCTTAATGCGTATTACAAGATATGTGTACTCTTTTTTCCTTCACTAAGATTTTTTCCACTGGGTTTTTCTTAGTAAGGTTTTAATGAAGCACATTATCTGTTAATGGACATCCAAGAGGGAGTGTTATAAACTCTGTAAGTGGATTCATCCACTTGCAATGATGGATGTCTTCCATAACAGGTTTTGGATTGGTTATGTATTCATAACATGTATTAGATTGATTATGTATTCATAACAGGTTTTGGATTGATTTTGTAACAATGATATGTTTCTATAAATAGGTTTACAAATGAGCCTATTCAACAATTGAAAACTGAAGAAATCCTCCTTTTAATATTATTATTCCCTTCTTATGTTCTAGTTAATTCCATAGTTCTTGTTATATTGTTTTTATTTTATAACAACTAGAAAAAGCAAATGATGGAGAAATCTTTGTAGTATATAGGAGAGTTTAGGGGGCAGCTAAGAAGATTATATATTACCAAAGCACGAACCGTTTACCTCAAAAGAAATCCAAGCCTCATGGACCGAATAACAAAATAAGTATAAAAATTAGGAATTAAGCCCAAATATGTGGAAAGAACGAACCAAAATATTATATCTCAAAGTAAAAAATTCATTTCTAGTTGGAAGCTTCTCTTTTCTTTTCCCTTGCTCCAGGTTAGTCTAAAAACATCTAGGGAAAAAAAAGACCTAATACACAATAATTTAATTATATACTGAAATTTTTAAAGACGCTACTAAAAATTGTACTCGTCTATTTTATGTATTTTATTGTTTGGTTTCAATTACCGCGTTTCTATTTATTAATGAGAAAAATAATATGTCTTTTACTTTTGTGAATTTATCTAATAAGTAATCAGATTTTTACTGAAATACTGAGATTAGTGAGATATACTAATAAAGACGAAAACAACACGAAGATAATGATAATCATAACAATAAGGACGAAACAATAAAAACAAGGATAATAGTAATGATGATAGATGACGATAATGATGTATAAACCAAATGAATATCTTGGTTCATCATAAAAAGATTAAAATATTAACAGACGAATGAAGAATTTGGCGATGATTGAAAATCTTGAGTTCTCTAATTTGTCTAATATCTCATCTTTTGTATAGTACAACCCAAGGCAGATTAAGCAAAATTTCTTTGAGCATATTTAGTGAAACTAAATCCTCGTGAGCTATTCCTTGAATAAGGATTTTATAAATTACATTAGCCTACGAAATATTAGAGGAGAAAAATATATTTTATAAAAGAATAATACATAGAAGACTAAGCCGTCAAGGGGAATTTTAAGTGCATTGGTCAGCGCACATTGGGTCTCTTGATATGGTAATGGTGTATAGTTTATTATGTCAATCACAAATTTTTTTTTTCTTTTTTGTCTTCTAATACTAGTTGAATCCACAAAACTACTGAATGGTGTATAAGAAATCTAAAATTCATTCACTCACTCTTAACTAAGATTTCAGGTTCGAGTTATGAGAGTGAAGAACTTCTTTATGAGGAGCGTTTTATCCTGTTTAGTGAGTCTACCTAGTGAAATGGCATTTGTAAACGGTCAAACCAGTATATTTCGGATACCAAAATACACACATACCAAAATACACACATAATCTCACTAATACTATTAACCTGTTAGTCTTGTTAATATGAAACGATTACGTCAACCACGATTAATATATCAAAAGACAACCTACTCATTTACGTTAGCTTAATTTAATAAGCAAATCTACACAAGTTCACACTTAATGCTAACGTTGATAATATCCTAGAATTGCTAGGAAACTGTAGTACAGCTTAATTAATTGTCATTTGAGGATCGTTTTCAAACGCCATACACTGCCCCTCCACAAAGAAATATCACATTCAAACTACCTTNCTCATTTAGGTTATCTTAATTTAATAAGCAAATCTACACAAGTTCACACTTAATGCTAACGTTGATAATATCCTAGAATTGCTAGGAAACTGTAGTACAGCTTAATTAATTGTCATTTGAGGATCGTTTTCAACCGCCATACACTGCCCCTCCACAAAGAAATATCACATTCAAACTACCTTGCATTTTCAGCTTATAATATAATT
The DNA here is from genome assembly GCA_000715115.1 of Nicotiana otophora. NCBI lineage: Eukaryota > Viridiplantae > Streptophyta > Magnoliopsida > Solanales > Solanaceae > Nicotiana > Nicotiana otophora. Next base: position 387 of record AWOL01S0248206.1, on the reverse strand, counting down.
ATTTTCTTGGTCGTACTTTACAACTTAGAAAAGAATGAAAAGACAGCAAAAAATATCGACCTTTCTCTTCGTTCTTAGCAGGCATTAATAACTATGGTTTGACTATATGATGTATTGTGGACCTTTTCTAATGAATACTTGGAAATCAATTAATCTTCATTTTTCTATCTTGACAACGATTGCAACCAAAATATAAAATACATAAGGTTACAAACAACATATTATAAATCCNAAATCAATTAATCTTCATTTTTCTATCTTGACAACGATTGCAACCAAAATATAAAATACATAAGAAGGTTACAAACAACATATTATAAATCTTCATAATCAATATCTTAATGTTCTTCTTGTAGTATTCTTTTATAGCTTTGAAATTTCAAAAGA
>AWOL01S0248189.1:0-14416 GCA_000715115.1 Nicotiana otophora | reverse complement strand
ATCTCTCGATTGACCTAATTTCTTGCTAGCCAAGTTTTCCTAGACTATGTCTCTCTTTCTCAAATAGAGACTAAGTCAAATAGGCATGCATTAATGTTTGCAACCATTAATTTTTCAAATAACAATAATAACAAGGCTAGATAATAAATACCCAACCATAAACAAGCAATAAATCAAACGCCCATTAAGTTTACACACTAGGGATGAGTCACAACCCTAGTGAAAATTTAGCTACTTATGCTTAAACTAGAAGAAATAGGAGAAGAAATGATAATTAAACCCATATTGATAATTAAAATGATGAAATCAATATTCAAAAAGCTCAAAATAGCAAAAACTACTAAAAAGAGTAAAAGAAACCGTCTACTGTAGCAGCTGATGTAAAAAATTGATCTAAAAAAGTGAAACTCTTCTATTTATACAAAGCTGGAATTTTCAGACAACAATTCCCTTTCGGAGGTTCTGCGGCCGCACAATTCCATGTGCGGTCCACACTTTGCTTCAGCTTGAAAAGGTTGGAAATCAGCGGCCGCATAATAATGAAGTACATTTCAATGCTATTTTTGTCCTTGAGTTCAGATTACTCCTTTTTGAGTAGGATTTCATTTTGGGAGCTCATATTCCAATATTCCTACAATTAAGTACATTTTATCAGTATTCGGGAACATAATTAAGCACTTTCGGACTAAAACGAAAGCTAAAAGGCGCTAATAAGTAGTCAAAATCCCCACTTATCAGCTATGATATGACTAGATTTGACTGTTAAGTGTAAAGTTATAACGTTTCTCGTATTCGTACCTTTGTTGAGAACTATTTGGGATATACTTGAGGTTACAAAAAGGCTGAATCCCTGAATAAATCGGGTAGTTACTTTTGCTGTGTTAACTTACCGATTTGAGTTGTGATAGCACACTTTGCACATGCCTACTCTATGATGTGTTATTATACCAATCCAGGAGCATGTGAATCTTATTTCATTTATCATATACATGTGTACTTATTTGATTGCTCCTGTATGATATACTTGGACTAGAAGCATGTGACCATGCCAGGTGAATTATGTTATTGGCACATGAGTTATCCGTGCAGATCCATATACTGATATTATTAGCACGTAGTTATCCGTGTGGGTCCAGATATTGATATTATTGGCACGTGAGTTGTCCGTGCGGGTCTAGATATTGATACTATAGCACGTGAATTATTCTTGCGGGTGATGTTAATGTGAGCTCTAGGAGAGCTGGTTATCGTTATTAGATTTGTGTGTCATGGTTCTACTATATATGATAAGCTCATAGCATTGCGATTGTGGTGGTGCTAGTTGAACCTGCAAAGACGGTTCTCTTCTTTGAGACATTTTATATTTTTGGGTACGCGGATTGCACCATTGTGGCTTGAGTTATATTGGTGTGGCTTATCTGTGCAATAGTTGTGTTTAATAATATAAGGTCATTGGACCTAGAATGGGTACTATCAGGTTTGATAATGGTATATTCGGAAGGATAATATTGAAAGTCGGCTTAGAAAGTAATTATGTTTCTGGTTGGGGCAAAAGAGCTCCATGACATGTTGATCTGATAAGGGGTCATGAGATTCTGTGTGTTTCTTTCATTATCAGCAGTGTACGAAGGTTTTGGAATGCAGTTTTGGTTGATGTGGAGTTTAATACAAGTACCGGGTTAGTTTTGAGTAGTTACTGTGATAGGAAACGGTGCTGCGAGTATGCGAGTTGTGTAGTATGTTATGTGATTATATCTGGGATTATGGCTATGGCTTGATACAGCTTGTTCAAACTTATACAGTGTGTAGATGTGAGATTCGAGTCTTGTAAGAAATTCTAGATATTGGAAACTAGGTTCTAAGTTTTACGGACTAAGGTTAACGTAATGATCTTCAATTGTATTGTGTTGTCAGGCCTATAGAATAGGGTGGCATGGGATCACCCCCGGATATATGCGTGGTAAGGTGGGATAGTGAAGTGATGGCTTAGAAATAATTCTTGGCACGTTCGAGGACGAACATATGTTTAAGTGGGGGAGAATATAACGACCCGACCAGTCGTTTTGAGTATTTATGCTCCTTTCNCTTTTAACTATTTGAAATCTTGAATAGCTTCATACGATGTATTATGACTTGTGTGAATTGTCGGTTTTGGTTTTAAGGTGTTTCGGAATTAGTTCGGAAGAATGAATTTTCATGTTTGAAGCTTTGAGTTGGAAGAGTTGAAAAAGTTTGACTTTTAGTATTCGATCTCGTATTGGAGTTTTGATGATTCCAATAGCTCCGTATGGTAATTTTGGATTTAGGAGCGTGTCTGAAAATTTATTTGGAAGTCCGTAATTGAATTTGGCTTGAAATGGCTAAAATAAAAATTTAAGTTTGGAAGTTTGACTGGGGAGTTGACTTTTTTATATCGGGATCGGAATCCGATTCTGGAAATTGGAATAAGTCTATTATGTCATTTAAGACTCGTGTGCAAAATTTGAGGTCAATCGGACTTGATTTGATAGGTTTCGTCATTGAAGGTAGAAGTTGAAAATTGTTAGTTTTCATTGAGCTTGAATTGGAGTGCGATTTGTGTTTTTGATGTGATTTGAGGGCTCGACTAAGTTTGTATCGTGTTTTAGGACTTGTTGGTACATTCGGAGGGGGTCTCAAGTGGCTCGGGCGTGTTTCAGGGTGCGTTTTGAGAGCGTCTGGATATTTCGGCACTCTAATGTTGTTCTGGAACTTTGGAAGTGCGGGGGGCACATTTTGGAATGCTGAGGCAAAGCCTCAGGTGCGGACCGCAGAGGAAATGTGCGGACTGCAGAAATCCTCTCATGGTCGCAGAAAGAAGATTCTGCAGATTTGATGGTCAGATTTCGAAAGCTTATATCTTTTAATCTACAAGGCATTTGGACATGATTCAAAAACGCAAGTTGTAGCCCTTTGAGTCTAGTTTCCAGAAAGGTTACCATTAGTCATTTGAACATTTGTACATAAAGTTATGGTCAATTTACTAAAACCTGATAGTGCAATCATTGCTCAAGTGCGGCCGCACAATTTGGATCGCGGCCGCGGAACTTGAAAATGTGTGGACCGCAATAAAAAAGTTCGGTCAGCACAATGGGAGGTCAGATGTTTGCACTTTATAACGAGGGTTAGAGTATTATTTCATTTTCGGATTTTGGGAGCTCGGTTTGTGGCAAATTTTAGTGGGATTTTCAAAAACTTCATTGAGGTAAGTGATTCTAACTTGGATTTGGTTAATATACATGAATATATCATTGTTTTCATCATTTAATTAGTATTTTAATATGAAAATTTGGGGAAAATTATAGAAATTTCATTTAAAAAAATTTGGAATTTGAATATCGATTCGGAGTCGGATTTGAGTGAAACTAGTATGGTTGGACTCGTAATTGAATGGATTGTCGGATTTTATGAGTTTCGTCGGATTCCGAGACGTGAGCCCCACGAACGATTTTTGAGTTAAATTTCGGATTTTGTTGGAAAATTAGTATTTTTATATGGAATAAATTTTAATAATTTGTATTGACTGAATCAAATTAATTATGACTAGGTATAAGGCTTTCAGAGACCAATTCACGAGGCAAAATCATAGTGGAGTAAGGAATTACACGGCTTGAGATAAGTAATATTTTTAAACTTGGTTCTGAGGGTATAAATCCATGAACTACGTGTTATATGATTTGTTTTGAGGTGACGCACATGCTAGGCGACGGGCGTGCACCATAGAAATTGTGACTTAATTGATTTCGTGGAGTTGCATAATTAAATAAATATCATTATCCACATATCTTGCACATGCTAGAGAAATTGAGCTGAGATTCATATTAAAGCTCATGTTTAGGCTATGCGCCGATATATTTTGTGACCCACATGGGTCATATTGCTATTGAATTATTTGTTTAAATTTATAATTTTGTTCTCATTCATATCTATCACTTCCATATTATATCTCGGTCGCTGTTGTCATTTATTGATACATCATATCATCATGTCGGGATGATTTTCATGTCATTGAGAGCCCGAGAGACTGGAGATTTGGAGTGATATTTATGGGATCGGGCTGCACGCCGCAACATATTTATTTATTTATGCCTTGATCTGGCTATTATAGTTCTTGGGCTGAAGGAGCCCCTCCGGAGTCTGCACCCCCCATAGTGAGCGCGACTCATTTATATTGAGGGATGGACCTTCCATGAGCATGGATCTTGCCCGAAATATTTATATTGAGGGATGGATCTTCCCTGGTCATGGATTTTGCCCGAAGCATTTATATTGAGGAATGGATATTCCCTGGACATGAATCTTGTCCGAATCATTTATATTTGGGGATGGATCTTCCCCTGGGCTAGATTGGCCTTACACAGTACTGAGTGGCTGACTGTCAGTTGATGTATATATGTATATATATGGGATGGATCTTCCCTGGGTTGGATTGGCCATATACAGTACTGAGTGATTGAGTATTCTAAGAGTGGGAGTCCATGAGGTTTCCATTATGGTACATCACATACAACATATATTCTGGCATGTAGATATGGAGATGTCATATTCCTCATATCATGCAGATTTTATCTATTTTTTTCTGAACTGAGTTTAACTGTTGAACTGAAAAGCATGCCTACATTTCTGTACTAGACTGTACCTGTTGAGCTCGTCACTACTTTCAGCCCAGAGGTTAGTCTTGTTACTTATTGAGTTGGTTGTACTCATACTACACTCTGCACCTCGTGTGCAAATCCAGATACTTTCGGATACGGCGGTTGCCAGATTTGAGGAGTTATCTGTTGGAGACTATCAAGGTAACTGCTTGGCATCTGCAGACCTTGACTCTCTTCCTTTAAGTTATTATACTGTTCTATATTTTCAGACAGTGTTCTTATCAGACAGACTTTGTTATTATTTAGATGGTCATATACTCAGTAACACCGGGTTTTGGGAGTATTTTATATCAGTATTTGCGAGATTTTTATATTAAATTTAAGTATTATGTTTTCAAACTTAAGAAAATTTGTGGTTTATTGAGATTGTCGGCTTGCCCATATTGAGATAGGCGCCATCACGACACGTGGATTTTGGGTCATGACAAACATGGGTCCAATCAGTCGAGATAATTACCGCATAAATATTATGGGTGTTCTCTAAAATTTAACAATTGTAGCTATTACCATTCATTTGTATATATTCGAAATAGTATTTTCTATGTTCTTTAACCAAACAAGAAGCCTGTTGAAATGAAAGTAATCAAAATAAATGTTAATAAAANTAAGTATTATATTTTCAAACTTAAGAAAATTTGTGGTTTATTGAGATTGTCGGCTTGCCTAATATTGAGATAAGCGCCATCACGACATGTGGATTTTGGGTCATGACAAACATGGGTCCAATCAGTCGAGATAATTACCGCATAAATATTATGGGTGTTCTCTAAAAACAATTGTAGCTATTACCATTCATTTGTATATATTCGAAATAGTATTTTCTATGTTCTTTAACCAAACAAGAAGCCTGTTGAAATGAAAGTAATCAAAATAAATGTTAATAAAATGTTAGACTGAAAATTTAAATACAATAATTATATGTAATTACATATAATGCATACATATGATCCAATTATGAACATCATAGAAAGACTTCATTTTATATCAACTTGATAAACCTTACATATTCCAATTCACCAAAAATTCATACTAACTGCTTTTGAAAACTGATGATATACTTTTAGAAAATGAATGAATTAAACAATAAGAACAATATCATATAATGGATACAGAATTTATTTCAAAGCTTCATAAATAAGAAAGAAAAGGAGAATTCAACGCAGTGCTGCTTCAAGGGAAAGGTAAGACATTAGAGATTGCACAACTTTTAGATAGATCTGCCTTGGTTTCCCATTCCCAGAAAAAAGAGTATATATACATGAATTTAAGATCATACTCCCTAAAATTTCTCCTAAGAATATTCTAAGAATATCATATTCCTATAATAGTATAATATATCATATAATATCACATCTCTAACAAATATAGATACACAATATATGATTATTATATTTATAGTTTTACATATTTACAGATCATAGTAATTAGCTCCTATCAATTCAAACTTGATTGTTTAATCTCAATTAAAAAAAAATTATTTTATGAAAACCTAATTTTTATAAAAGGTATGTGTAAATGTCAAAACGTGTATTTTGATTATTTCCTTGTAAAAACATATACCTACGGTTATCTATATTGTACACAAATAAGGTTAGATACAACAAAGCTTGTACTATTTTTTATTATTTATTTTCCAAAAGAATTATTATTTCAACTTAAAAGGAATGTGTAAGATACAAAACAAAAATTTAATTGATTCTTTCTCCAAAACAGATACCTACCAAAACTGAATTATACACAAAACTTAAATTAAAGATACCTAAAATAATGTAAATTGTACACAAATAAAGTCAGATACAAAGCTTGTACTAAATAAAGAATACTTCATCAATCTTTAATTGATTAGTCAACAGACGTCCCTACCATAATTATAGGTTAACTAAATTATACTACACTATGTTATTTATTTTTGGAATTAAAATCTCTATGATTCTTTCATAAAACAAACCTACCATAACTGAATTATACACAAAAGTTTAATTAACGATACTTACAGTAATGTATATTGTACACAAATAAGGTCAGATGCAAAGCTTGTACTAAATAAGCTACTCTATGTTATTTATTTTTCGAATTAAAGTGTATATTTAATAATATAATATAGTTCTGATTAGTCAACAGACATCAAGTATATTTTCTATCATAATTAAAAAAATATTTCTCGTTCAAATACTACTTTAATTAATTATGTTTCCATTAATAATTCCAAATTATCATTATTGTCTTAAAATTGCCAAATTGCCTCATTTTAGCTTGCCACTTGGCTTAACCACATTGCAAACTACCCAACTTTTAATATTGTCACGACCCAAAATCCCACCACAAGCGTCGTGATGGCACTTAGTCTCTAACAGTAGGTAAGACAATTGCAATTACAATTCAAGCCATTTTATTTTATATCGAAACCAACAGCGGAAATAATTATAGCGCCTTCCCAAGACTGGTAATATTGAGTCATGAACTCTAACTGAGTACATGCAGTGATCCACAAGGATCGAATATATAATATTGTTCGAATAAGAGTGGACAGTACAATAAAAATAGAAAGACTCCGGGGACTGCGACGACCAAGCAGCCTTACCTTGAATCCTTGCGATCACACTCTAATCTCTGTCCGAATCCGATATCTTCAATACCTGGCTGTGCATAAAAATATGCAAAAGTGTAGTATGAGTACACCACAGTCGGTACCTAGTAAGTATCAACACTAACCTCGGTGGAGTAGTGACGAGGTACAGTCAAGAAACTCACTAGTCAAATAACCTGTGCAATATAGCATACGAAAATAATAGAATAACAAATAGCAGTGATGGCAACAATAATCAGCTTGTGACATAAACAGCAAGACAACAGGAACACCATAAATATTGCTCAAACGAATAATAAATACAAATTAATCTAATTAATCAAGTCCTTCAAATATAAATCATTCACATATAATTCTTTCGAATAAATACCCTCCAAATAAATTTCTTCAAATAAATATCCTTTGAATATAAAACTCTTTCACATAAATATCTTATATCATAATCATAAATACGGGTCTGAGCCCCCTTTCATATTCTCATGGCACCTCGTGCCCATGTCTATATCACATCTGCACGGACAACTCACGTGCCCAAAATATCAATATATAAAAATCGTAGGATCAATTTATTTTCAATAAAGTAAGGTTAAAATCTTTAAATCAAGTAAGAAATCAACAAAGAAATAAGTTTATTTTAGAAATCGTTTGAGTGAAGAAAAATGACATTTCAATTAAAATAAAGCATCAGATAGGCTACTGATTTGGATGTAAAACTTATTAAATTAAAACATAATAGTAATTTCCTTTTATTTAAAATAACTCAATCATCGAAAACAAGTACAACCCATAAATACAAATTCTCAGAGTCTCGTACGAAAAAGTCAAAGCCAACACAACACAACAAGAAATACAAAATACTTAATATTAAGACAAATAATATATCACGGAGAAAACAAGAATTTACAAATTACGGAAAAATAAAATAACAAAAGGCAAGTGAAACCATAGAGAAATATCAACAAAGGGCATTCCCGAGGCACCGCCTCGTAGTCCCAAATCATAAATAAATTTCAACAAAAGGCACTTCCGAGGTATTGCCTTGTAGTTCCAAATTATAAATAAATTTACAATCATTCCTTATATCACCGCGGGAGCCTTCACATTTAGTTTAAAAATTATTTTTTTCCGAAATAGCATCCCGCATTTTAGCCACCCTTATCACAATGCATGGCTTCTAGTAGTTCCCCTACTAGCCACGCGTATCAAGCCCCCCTTATCTCACCGCATGCGTTTCAATACCCAGACCTTATACCACCGCACGCGTATCAATATCACAATAAATCACAATTGGCACCTCAAGTGCCCGATTATCACATCATAATATAACTTGCACCTCAAGTGCTCAAATATCACAGCATATTATAAATTGCACATCAAGTGCTCAAATATCACAACATATTACAAATTGCACCTCAAGTGCTCAAATATTACAACATATCACAAATTGCACATCAAGTGCTCAAATATTACAACATATCAAAAATTACACATCAAGTGCTCAAATATTACAACTTGCAACAGAAATCAACAATATATTATTTTTCACAATAAGGAGTCCATGGCTCGACCATAATGTGCACAAAATCATAACAAAATATTCGGGAGTGAACAACTTAACAAAATAATATTTCACAATTTAATACTTTGCCTCGGTATGATTTACGGCTATTATAACTCAATACCAATTTCAATAACATGACTAGAAAGTAATTCATCAAGGAACAACTCCTTCTTTAATCCAAATTTTTGGCAAATAGATTAATGTCTTATTTTAAAATTATTTAATAAATTATTTGCAAATAAATAATCCAGAATGAAATTATCTCCAGAAAATATCAACTCAACAAAAATACGAGATTCACATAAAATTAAGACGGCAATCACACCAAATCATAATATAAAAATAAATTCAACAAACAAAGATTTAGGCATGACAAATAGAGGATTTAATAAGTGCCAATAATTTTAAATTTAGTACATAAGGGCGTCTAAGAATTTTAGCCGATATAATTTGCACATATAAACCAAGTACGTACTCGTCACCTCGCGTACATGATTTTCAATTACACCGTTTTCCACATAAGACCCAATGCCTAAGGGGTAATTCCCTCACTCAAGGTTAGGCAAGATACTTATCTTTTGTGAAGTTAGGCCGATATTCCAAAATCACGTTCTTGCTTGAACTGACCTCCAGACAACTCAAATCTAACCAAATTAATTGTATAACTTCATTAAAATTCATCGGAAATAACTCCGGATAATAAAATGTTGACTTAAAAGTTTATTCTAAAAAGTCAACCAAAGTCAATGCGGGGCCCGCCTCTCGGAACCCATTCCTATACGAGTTCAACCATACCAGTTTTATCGAATTCCAATAACAAATCAAACTCCAAATCTTGAATTTTCGTTTTTGAAAAGTTTTACAAAAATCCCAATTTCCACCATTAAAACTCGAATTAAACGATGGATATAATCATAGATTCATGAAATATAATTATTTTCGGATATAGAACACTTATCCCAGGCGAAGTCATGAAGAAATCCTCAAAATCGCCCAAAACTCGAGCTACAAAAATCCCCATCGAAAATGAAGAAATGACAGATTTTTAATCCTTAAGTATGTGCCCAGGTTCGCATTTGCGGACAAAAACTTCGCATTTGCGAATGAACAGTACCTCCCACGAACAGTGTTCGCAATTGCGAGTGAATAGTATTTTCTCAATTGCAATAAAATGGTTCGCAATTGTGAATGAACAATGTTTTCGCAATTGCAATAAATGGTTCGCAATTGCGAACGAACATTACCTCACCAGAAACCAGCAACTTCAAACTTCTACGAAATGATCCGAAGCCACTCTAAAACTCATCCGAAACCACCCGGACACAAACCATATATGCATTTCAATCATAAAACATGCTACAGACCTGCTCGCGCACTGAAAACACTGAAAATAGGTCATGTTGAGCCGATATTGACCATAGTCAAACTCCCAAATTTTTACTAGACTCTCAACTAATGATCCAAAAATACACTCATGCTCCTCGAGACCCCGTCAAATCATACCAACAAGTCCCAAAACATTATACAAACTTAGTCAAGGCTTCAAATCACATCAAACAACGAATCGCGCCTCGAATCAAATTATGAGTTATGAAATTTCAAAATTCTATAATTTGCGCCGAAGCGTATCAAGTCAATCCGGAATGACTTAAAATTTTTCACACAAGTCATAAATGACATAATGGATCTTTTTTAAATTTCCAGAATCGAATTTCGATCCCAATATCAATAAAGTCAACTCCCGGTCAAACATTCTAAAAATCTCTCATTTTTTAACTTTCACCAAAATGCGTCAAATTGTCCTATGGACTTCCAAATCCAAATCCGGACACACGCCGAAGTTCTAAATTACCATACGAAGCTATTGACATCATCAAAATTCTATTCCGGAGTCGTTTGATCAAAATTCAAACTCTAGTCAACTCTTTTCATTTTAAACTTCAAAATGAGAATTGTTCTTTTAATTAAATTATGAATCTTTCGAAAACCAAACTCGAACACACATGCGTGTCATAATACATATTATGTAGCTATTCGAGACCTTAAGTCGATGAACGGGGCGTTAATTCTTAAAATGACAAGTTGGGTCATTACATTCTGTCACGACCCAATTTTCCCTCCGTTGGGTAGCGTGATGGCACCTAGTCTTAGGGACTAGGTAAGCCTAACATTTACTGAATAACAACAATAATAAATAACATCTAACAACTTTTGAAATAGAAATCTTTATAAAATTTATAATTCTCAAAGCCGGTAGTACAAGTCATAAGCTATACGGAGTTTGTTACAATTTTCTAAATACAACTGTTTGAAATAAAGTAAACAGTGTGAATACAAATCAGAAGGTGACTCCGAAGCCTGCGAACACAGCAGCAGGTTTACCTTGAGTCTCCACAACAACAATACGCACAGCTAGCTAATGATCAACTGACTTCGAAAATACCTAGATCTGCACAAATATGTGTAGAAGTGTAGTATGAGTACACCACGGTAGTACCCAGCAAGTATCAAGATTAAACTCAGTGGAGTAGTGATGAGGTACAGTCAAGACACATACTGGACTAAATAACCTGAACAAGTATAAGTATATAAACAACAAAGTATGATATTTACATAAAGACTACGCGAAGTGGCAATTAATACGGTAATTGCAATAAGGAAGGAAAACAACAACTATCAGCGGAACACCATAATAATGACATAGAAGAATGAACGGAAACACAGCCTAAGTCCGATAATCACAGATAAAGAAAGGACAAGTAACAACTCAACAATACGCCAACTTTAACACCGGGTTTTAGTCAATAAACTCCTCGAGGTACCGAACCTCAGAAAATCACAACTCACGGGTCTCAATACCTGAACCCTAACACTTGGCATCTTGTGCCTTCATTACACCTCATAACCGCACTGACGACTCGCGTGCCAAATAGAGCCATTCTCACATAGAAGGCAAGTATGCAAGTGTGTGCATCTATACTTAACAATATCAAGGAAACCTCTTATCCTATAAGAGTGCTTAACTACATGTATGCTTGTGCAATTCATACCAGCTAGTGAGCATAAGGAAAAGAACGGACAACACGTAGAATATTTTCTCACAACTTTCATAATATAAAGCTCACACAGATAAGTGTACCACTACACAAATATCAACAATAAGAATGCCCCCAGGCCATCACAAATCATCACAAATCAATCCCTGACATAGCCCACCTTGTCTCGCCACATGCACAACCCATATATATATATATATATATATCCCTCCTTGTCACGCCGCATGTGCAAATATCAATAGTAATAATAGCGCGACAGAAGCCTCGTGCAACCCCATAACAAAGAGATGTCAACAAAGGGCACTACCGAGATACCGTCTCGTAGTCCCAAAAGTAAATGCTCAATAGGGGATCTCACGAGGTACCGCCTCGTAGTCCCAAAAGTAAATATGCAAGACAGGGGAATCTCCCGAGGTACCACCCCGTAGTCCCAAAGTAAATATGCAAGAACAATAAGAACAACAACAACAACAATAACACTAATACAATGGTACGACAAATAAATCAACTCAGAAATTCCAGAACTCAAAGGAACGGAGGAATTAATTCACGAGAAGTTTCCACAATAGAGAATACTAGTCATAATAAGAACAGATCAACAAGAAAGGAAATATTATGTAACAACGGTCCATGATGTACAGTTCGGCAATGAGGGAGCTAACACAAGGCGAATAATTCCAAATAAGGACAAGTCAAATAAAATATAGGATATCTAAATTTCTTTAAGGTTGGAAATTAAGAAAGAGATACAACAAATTCAATTAGGGATAAGCAGTATAAAGATAATCATAGCCTCAATTAAGGATGAACAATTACAAAAGAGATAATTATAACTTCAAATAAAGATAAGAAGTTAGGGGAAATATAACATGGCAATAGAAGAGACAACCATTTCAGTTAAGGCACCGATGACTCAAATAAGCATCAAGGGCGAATCATGAAGCAATTAATTCTAATTATAGCAGGTAGAGGTGAAACTAGTAATTAAGAGACGTATTCATAACATAACAATTGCATAATCAGTGAATACAAGAACCTAAGAACCCTAAAAGGCCAATTTTCCACAAATAAGTTCGAGCAAGTACTCGTCACCTCGCGTACACGGACTACAGTTAGCATAGAAGACTCAAATCCTAAGTGGTAGTTCCCCCACACGAAGTTAGGCAAGATACTTACCTCGAACCAAGCTCAATCAATCAATAAGAATGTTTTTTTTCCTCGATTGTCCGACTCTGAATGGCCCAAATCTAGCCAAACACAATTACATATCATGAATAAAATTACGAGAAACTAATTTACATAATAAATCTACGACTTTAGCAAAGAATCGAAAATTCGGCCCAAAACGTCCACTCGGGTCCACATTTCAGAATCAGGTAAAAGTCACAAAATACGAACACCCAATCAGCCACGAGTTCACTCGTACCAAAATTATCCAAATCCGATATCAAAATCCGTATCAAAACTCAAATATTTATTTGAAGAACTTTCGAACTTTTTTACCAATTTCTCAAACAAATTACTTAATTAAATGATGAATTCAACTATAGATTAATGAGACATAACCATAAAAAGAGTTAAAAATCGTTACGCACAAGCTTCCTCTGAAAATCCCTCGAAATATGTCTTCAATCCGAGCTCTCTAGGTTCAAAACTGGAGAATGAAATCAACCCTCGCACTAAGCCCTTTTCTGCCCAGCGATTTCCGCTTCTGCGGGTGTGCCGCATCTGCGAAAATTCCATCGTAGGTACGGAAATGACTTAAGTCCTCTGGTCCGCTTCTACGAGCNTTCATAACATAACAATTGCATAATCAGTGAATACAAGAACCTAAGAACCCTAAAAGGCCAATTTTCCACAAATAAGTTCGAGCAAGTACTCGTCACCTCGCGTACACGGACTACAGTTAGCATAGAAGACTCAAATCCTAAGTGGTAGTTCCCCCACACGAAGTTAGGCAAGATACTTACCTCGAACCAAGCTCAATCAATCAATAAGAATGTTTTTTTTCCTCGATTGTCCGACTCTGAATGGCCCAAATCTAGCCAAACACAATTACATATCATGAATAAAATTACGAGAAACTAATTTACATAATAAATCTACGACTTTAGCAAAGAATCGAAAATTCGGCCCAAAACGTCCACTCGGGTCCACATTTCAGAATCAGGTAAAAGTCACAAAATACGAACACCCAATCAGCCACGAGTTCACTCGTACCAAAATTATCCAAATCCGATATCAAAATCCGTATCAAAACTCAAATATTTATTTGAAGAACTTTCGAACTTTTTTACCAATTTCTCAAACAAATTACTTAATTAAATGATGAATTCAACTATAGATTAATGAGACATAACCATAAAAAGAGTTAAAAATCGTTACGCACAAGCTTCCTCTGAAAATCCCTCGAAATATGTCTTCAATCCGAGCTCTCTAGGTTCAAAACTGGAGAATGAAATCAACCCTCGCACTAAGCCCTTTTCTGCCCAGCGATTTCCGCTTCTGCGGGTGTGCCGCATCTGCGAAAATTCCATCG
>AWOL01S0247914.1:0-16595 GCA_000715115.1 Nicotiana otophora | reverse complement strand
ATTTCTATGATAATTTATCTGATTCATTAATTTTCTTCCTCTACAATTATGCACATGCGCCTATAGNTCTGTGCCGTGTGTGGAAATTTTATTTCTATGATAATTTATCTGATTCATTAATTTTCTTCCTCCACAATTATGCACATGCGCCTATAATTATCCTCTTCACGAAATTTGAGGAGTTGGTCGTAATATTGTGGTCGTGGTGGTGCTTGTTAAACTTGCAATACGGTTCTCTTCCTTGAGACATCTCTCATATTTGGGTACACTAATTGCGCAGATGTGACTGGAGTTATATTGATGTGGCGTGTCCGTGAGATAATTGTATTAAATAATGTAAGGTCATTGGACCTAGAATGAGTACTATTATGTTTGATTACAGTATATTCAAAAATATAATATTAAAAGTCGGCTTAGAAAGTGAGTATCGGGAGAGCTCCATGACCTGTCGATCTTTATGTATCTTCCCTTAGGGCATACTTTTACAGTTCCAAATAACCTTCAAACTATATTTTATACATTGTAGAAATTAAGACATAAAAATAAAAACAAAAACAAAAACACATGAGATATCACAATGATTATCTCATTTTTGCCATTAATTTGAACAAAAAAAAATCCCTCTCACGNAATAACCTTCAAACTATATTTTATACATTGTAGAAATTAAGACATAAAAATAAAAACAAAAACACATGAGATATCACAATGATTATCTCATTTTTGCCATTAATTTGAACAAAAAAAAATCCCTCTCACATCCAAAAGATAAAGGGATTTTTTTTCTTCAAAAAGATTAAGACGGTTAATGGGATTTGTCTTAAAAAACCTCAATATACCTTCACACTACAAATTAAATGTAAATAGCAAATAAATAAGCTATAATAATCTTTATAGTTATAGACTAAAGAATTGAATATAATTAAATATGCTTAATTTATAATTTTCAGCCTAACAATCCACTTGTCAAGAGAAAGGCAAGTCAAACAACAGACACAAAAGGACCTTCATCAGCAATTGACACAAAGCAACAGAATTTATAACGTGCGCACAAAGCCGCAAAAGAAAACAAGAGCATATTCCTCTCCGTCTCCGGCCACACTCGCACTTCTTTCACTCTTTCCCTTTTACTTCAGCTTGTCGGTGAATTTTTCTCTTCAGGGTAAAACCCATAACCCAGTTTCCATTCAATCGATTTTTTTATTTAAATATTTGCTTGAAAAACTGTTATATGCAATTCAATTCCATCTACATTTCGCTCTCTCTATTTTTTGGAGAGCCTTAATTCTTCCATTGCTGAATTTGGTTCCTCACAGAATCGTTTGGTTGCTGCTACTGCTGCACAGGTACCATTTGGTTCACTAGGCTTTCTCCTCTTTTTTTTTTTGTGTGTGTTTTGGTTTTGTACTATTTATTACTTTCTTTCCCTTTTTTTTTTAGTTTAAATTTTTTCCTTTTTCTTTATATGCCTTTGTTGAATTAACTGCATAAAAAAAGGAAAAAGGAAGTATCTTGGTATTTCATGAGTGGTTGGACGGTTTTTGTACATTTTTTTCCCCTTGCAAGTGAAACTAGGTAATATAATGAAATTGTAGTTGATTTTAAAACCAATTTAAAACCAATGGTGTCAAAGGGACTCATGAAATGTTTTTAAAGCGAAAAGCACAAAAAAGCGACAAGGTACATGGGCAGTAACAGAGCAAGATTTTTCACTAAGTGTGTCAAAATATAAAGAAGTAAATACACGAAGAGATTAAGGGGATTCAACATATAGTATATATACATAATAGTAAAAAAGTTCACCTTATCTACACAGTGGAATTTTCCATCGACCCTTTCATAGAGTAGCTTCGACATTGTCCATGAGGCATGAAGCGGAAAAGCAAAAGTGAAGACATGCATCGTTGAAGTGAAGCGCACAATTTAATTAAAAAAATGAAACATATATGAATTTATTACTATAACAGTGTCAATCAAAACAACTGATTTCAGCATCCAATATACAATAATGTCAATGTTAATGCAACTCATTAAAGTAGAGATTCAAATACTCGACCACTTTTTTTAGTTTGGTTTGGCATCGAATAATTGACCACCTCTTGTTGGGATGACTTTGCGCGTCATTTTATGAAGTGCACACTTTTCTGAAACACATGGCTTTGTCCATGAAGCAATAGACCCTGGTTTCACATTGCTTCGCCGCTTTAAACGATGAAATGGAGTCTTTTAATAACACTAGACTCAAGGAAAGTTTTTAAACTTGTTAGAGTATTAGGTTATGATATGAGCAGAAATGGAAAAGGAAGTGAAATAGTGTTCAGAGTGAGAGACAGTTCTTCTTTTCGATGTTTGCTCCTTCAGAAAATAGGTTATTTCTTGATTGCTTCATTCTCTATACTTCTTCAGTTGATTGCTCCAAACTTGAGAAGTAACCCACTAAGAAATTTTGTGTGGTTTACCGATTGAATTAAAATACTGTGTCTATAATGTTTTTAATGAGATCCAATCCAACTTTTGATTTAATTGGCACAGTTGGTATACGATTCTTTATCCTTGGCTATCATCACTTTTCGTTCTATATTTATTGACCCTTTAACTCCTGAATGCTTGTTCGTTGTTTGGCTCAGCCACCAGAAGCTCTAACAAACTCCATCAACTGCAAGCAGTCTTCTAACTTTCTTGGCCTTCTCCTCTTTACCTCTTTAGAGAATCTCTCAACCCAAGTAAACACTCTGTTAAATGCTTGTTTCTTTCTCTGTTCCAGTAGCTAAAGATAGGAAAATCCGAAATGACTGGTATGTTAGTGATACAACTAGTCAATTAAAACAGGAGTATCTGGTGGTGGAAGTTTTATCTCGCCAATTTGATTTTCATGGACAGCTGGACTAGAGAATGAAAAAGGACAAAGGAAGATTGTGAAATCTTGTGGATAAATGTTCTAATTGTTCTTGAGAACTGAATTCAACCTTATCTTTCCTACTTTTCAATGCATTCGTAGTATGAATGTTGTAAGAACCGTATTATTGAGCTGTCTCCATAAGTTGCCATAGTAATAGCGACCTACTTTTACTTCATCAAAAAAATTGCGACCTTCTTTATTCCCATTTTCCATTTAAATTGATGGATACAAGAAATTACATTCATTTATTCAATCCTTTTTTTTTCTCAACAAATACCCTTTGTCAATTTCGTCACATTCAACCAAATAGGTTATACATGTTACCACGATTTGTATAATGATTGTTCGCTATTCTCTTATCAGAAAATTCAAGGTTAATAAATGCTTTGTTTTGTGAAATAAGCATATGTCCTTGAAACTTTGTTCTTTTTGAGAAAAGAAAAAGATAAGAATTCAATAGAGGAAAGATAAGGCTTCTTCAATCTGACCACTTGATTTAAAAAAAAAAGAGGGTTTTCTTCTGACCTTGGCTGGGTTCAAAAATTTATTTCTAAGTGGACTGTGTAAAACTGTAATTCATTTAACAGAAGTGTTTCTCAATTTAACTATCACTAGATTGTAGTCAGCATGTTAATGATATTACTTTCCTTAAATTATGGACATCCTTGCTGTCATGCTGTGACAAGGACTGGAATGCCTTTGATCATTGTATTTGAAAACCCAAGAATTGTTTGTATTAAATGATAATTTTATTAGTATCTTAATTCTTGGTTTGTAATGTTTGTTTATCTTTTGGGATGGCAATTGTGGTGGGAAGGGAGGAGAAGGGGGATGGAATCGGTATCAAAAGTGAAAGACTTACCATGCTAGCATCTCCACTGTTAATGCAGGACTTATTTTGGATTCATTTCTGATCTAGTCAAGTAATTTCACTTGCCGCTGTTTTATCAATGAATTATTCACTTAAATCAATTGCTGATATTTCTCTTGCTTTTTTCTCTTCCAATCACTATTGACACATGCTTGATGACCCATTTACTAATTCTTTTCTAGATCTCTTAAATGACCTTAAGAGTTAACTATAAGGAGAGGTGAATTTATAACCGATGCATGGATCCTGGATGAATTTTGGTGAAATGAATAGCCTTTTGTTATTAAGCTTGTCTGGATTCGATAAATGCTTTTTTCGCAATTTTTGGCGTTAAGATCTAGTCATCTAGGTATTAATTATTTCTAGAGAAAACGACACACATCCACCTATATTTGCAAATTTCATTCAATGACACTGATTTTAAACAGGTGGCTGCGTGGTTTTAGTCTTTGAGAGAGAGAGACAGGGAGAGCAAGAGAAAGATGAAGACTATCTACTTGACAATCTAAAGCAACCATGCATTAGTCCTTGTCCTTGACATGGTTAAGATTGCACTCAAGGAAGTGAGATTTTCCTGAAGGTAAACCATGAATCACATTATTCTCTTGGGTTTCTTTTTTGTGAGGCGGAAATATGGAGATCTTTAATTTATCTACTAATTCTGGGAGAGCTAGTTTTTGTAGATAAATTTTTGAAACAATTGTCAGAAAATTTTGATCTTGTTTATCTAAGCTTAAGGTGTAGATTTATGGTTGAATCTTATCTTTCCAAATCTTGTATGCTTGTTACGCTCACGCATGTTCTGAAAGTCAGAGTCTAGTGACAGCTTGTGCTCAGTTCTTCTAGTCCTCAATTTGTTTGACTTTGTGCAGGAGCACCGAGATGCATATAGATAAATCGGGTTAGTTTACCTGATAAAAAAAAAAGAAGAAAAAGATATTTCGGGTTACTTGCACTTAGACCTTGCACCTTGCATCTATTGTACAGATTACATTTATGGTATCTGTTCATGATAGTTTATCATTTCTCTTAACTGCAAGTAACTCCTCTATCAATGCCTATGCTTGGGAAGCGTATATTTTACTAGGATAATAGTGGTCAGACATACTGTTACAATATTAGCTAGGAGTTGCAATTTTGGTCGTGAATCATGAAGTTCAACGGGACTATGTACAAAAGAAAGAAACCACCTACAAATAAAAATGCAACATATTTTCCCCTGTCATTTACTTTTAGGAGATCTCCTTTTACAACCTATGTGACGATAACTCCAGCAAATTTAAGTCAACAAAGCCACCCCAGTAAACTATTTACTTATCCTAAAAGGAAAAATAAAAAAATTATCCCAGTAAACTGAAGGAATAATATGCAACAGTAGACAAGTTTGTGCAGAAGTAAAATCATTAATTTAGCCTGGGACCGATGAGAAAGTCTCTGGTTTCAGTCCCCTAGGCCGATCACATCCTGAATACTTATAGGCCTATCTGAGCAATATACTGGTCAAATTTGATATATATGTAGGTAAAGCTGTTCAGATTGAGTAAAAAAGTGTTCAAAAGTCTACTTCACCAAAATCAGATGTAGCATCACTTTTGAAGTTGGTTTTATTGTGCTTGCTTTTTTCTATGATCTTCCAAGCGACTGCGCATTGCGTCTGCCTTCAACTGTGATAATTGGAGAGGCTTGTCTTATCTTCAAATTCCGTCATATTAGGGATTCGTTTTAGCTTCTATTCGTAAAGAAACAGTTCTGCATTTGTCCAGATTATTAATGGTTTGAGTTTGCGGCAATTACATTTCCTGAAGTGTAAAAGCTCGTGTTGGCATATTATCCTGAAGGCATGGATGGGGACTCCTTTTGGGTGGAAGAATTCAATGATCAGTTACCCTTTTCTTTAAAAAGGAAGAGAAATGTCAGAATCAAGAAACTAGAGTTTGTTGGATGGGGATCCAAACCGTTGATTGAATTCCTTGAATCAATTGGTAAAGATACAAGCAGAACATATTCTCAACAAGAGGTGACGGCTATTGTCACTGAATATGTAAATTCGAATAATCTTCTTAATCCGCAAAAGAAAAAGAGGGTTATGTGTGATGTGCGTCTTCATACCCTTTTCGGAAAGAAATCTATACCGCGGATAAAAATCTCTGACTTGTTGGAAGTGCACTTCAGTGAGAACCATGATGAATCAGAGGATGAATCTCCTGACAATCTGGAAGAGGAGGATATTTTGATAGCATCTAAGGGAAGAAAAAGTACAGTGAGTCCAAAGAAAAAGGCTCCTGTTGTTTCTAAAAGCTGTTTTGCATCTGTTATTGCTGAAAACATTAAGCTTGTGTACTTGAAGAGGAGCTTAGTTCGGGATCTTATGAAGACCCCGGAAAGTTACGGAGATAAAATTGTGGGTTGCTTTGTGAGGGTAAAATCTGACCCAAATGACTACTTCCAGAAAAACTCCCACCAGCTTCAGCAAGTTGAAGGTATATTGTCATTGTGCACTTCTGTTTTCTGAACATCCTGTAGTGACTAAATAACATTGATGTTGCATTGATATTTCTCATAACAGAAGACTTCACTCCCTATAAAACAGACTTGGGCAAAATGTAAAGAAAACAACAATCCGGCCTTTAAATTATGCTTCCCTCCAAATATATCCATTTACACAGTCGTAGTCCTTTGCAAAAGCATTTCTAGTTAAATTAGAAACAGGTGATTGCTGAGTAAAAGTTTTTCTTAAGATAAAAATTGGAAGTAGTAAGTACTCAGGAAATTCTTTTCTATACTTAAAACTATAGAAGGAAAAGGAAAAAGAAGAAAACTAAAAAAGAAAAGAAAAATATCACTATTCTACCATTCTGTAGAGAGACTGCACTTTTTTCATCACTGGACATGCTATGATATGTTTCTTCTATTTGTACTGGTTAACCAAAGGAAGCAAAAATTGTTAGTGGAACGGTAACTTTATAAAGTGAACGACACTTATGATTGAGAATACATGTCCTGACTTCTGTAGGTGTCTTGTCCAAGACAAAACAATTTTGCTTGCCTACCAAAAAGAAAATTTTTGTGTAATGTAATTGCTTGCTTCTGCTTATAGTTCTTTAATTTGTCTCAAGAAATACTTCTAAAAAAGGCTATCTCCTCTTATTGCCATTCTCTCTCCTCCCCTTTTCATTTTCATTGTTCCTTTGTGGAATTCCTAAGAATCTTTCCTTCAAGGGAAACAGAAACAATTAGCTACTCATACATAATACTATTTGCCTGATTACTGAATATGTGGTTTTCCTGAAACTTTGATGATCAAGACAATTTTGCATTATCTCTTAGACCGTGCATAGTTGAAGAGGACCATGATAAATGGAAAAGCGAATGTTGTCTTCTCCATTAAATCACATTCACTGTCCTGCTTGTTTTTTCATTGTAAAGTTGAATGCTTCACAGGTGTAAGAAATTTTTCAGCAACCAGCGATGCTGCTTTTGAAATTCACCTTCAACTTTCAAATCTGATGAAGGACATTCCCATATCTTCCTTATCTGATGATGATTTTTCTGAGGTAAGCAACTACTAACAGCATATATGGTCAATTATAGTGTTGGATGGCTTTGATCTGAAATTACTCCTTTCTCTGCCCTCTCTTTGGCGGATTATGGTAATTCTGAGACTTCCTGTGGCAAAACTTTTGAGTGGTTTTTAATGTTCACAAAGACGAAAAAATGATTTCGAGAAATTGTATTCTATTCAAAGGTCAAGGCATGCACCCAAGGATGCTCAATTATTGACCAAAACTAGGAAATTACAAGCTTAAATATTATAATTATAATCATGATTATAATTATAGTTATTACATATTTTTAAAAGTTTGTTTATGTGAACCTTGAATACACCACCAGATGCTTGCCAATCATGGCTTCGGCAAATGGAAAATAAACCACCTAGCAGTGTTTGTCTTTGCTAGGATTTGAACCCTGGTCTCTTATGATATTCGTCCCACTTTATTGACCGCTAAGCCACACCCTTGAGTGAAATATTTGCATTTTATTGATAAAGTTACTTCTGATTGTGTGTACAACCTAGGTGATTGGTGTGAGAAACTCCTTGTCACCTTTGTTTTTTTTCCCTTTGTGTGTTTTCCAATCTGTAACAAAACCACGATTTGAATTTGAACTTATCGGGACAGTTTTGCTTGGTTTTCATTACTATTTAGCTCTCTTTTTATTCTTGAGTTCTGCCTCCCAGCAACTGAATCTAACTAAAGTAGTATAAATGGATAAAAATACATTTTTGTATATAATAAATTAGCTACTTCTGTGACTACTGGCATTTAGCGTGTATATATTTCATATTTGTATAATTGTTTGGTGCATTTGGATAGAGTGTATTTGTCAATGTTTTTCAGCAGAACGGGTCTAGGATATAGAGTAGTCTTTCTCTCATGTGTGGTGTTAATCAATAGATTTTCTCATGATATTCCCTTAACTAATTTAACAAGATAGTAGGGCTCTATTTTCCCTGTATAACTAATTTCTTATGAATGCAAAAATCTAGTTCGCCCGTGATTACGTTCTTTTTATGAGATTAGATTTTTCTATTAAAGATATCTATCCATATTACTTATACAGTTATACCTAAATATACCATTTCGTTTTTCCTGAAAATATTTGTCATATTTCACTTCTTGAAAATTTAACATAATATTCTTTGACCAAGATTTATTGTAGATATTTTTGTAATTTTTGTTATTTTTAGATAGTTTCAAAATTTTTAAATGTTATTATTTAAAGGTGAATTAATCTATGTACAGTCTAACATAAAAGCTGATATAAATTGACTCTGATAAGAACAACGAAACTAGCGCGGAAGGATTGTATAGAATGTATATTTATGTTGAGTGGGTTTATCCTTTTTTTTTTCTGATGAATAAGTTTCATTAAAGAGGCATCCAGAAGATACAAAAGTTTACAAAAGAAGTGCGTTGGCTCCAATATGTTGACTGGGTGTATCCTTTTGTCCAACCAATCAATTATCATATTTGACTATATTTATACTGGACGTCATCTACCAAAACCCTTCACCTTTATCCATGGTTACATATATAGACATACGCACAAACACAAAAAAAGGTATAGGTCTAAAATTAATATATGTGCAAATGTAAAAGGCTTTTCTTGTGTATGACTACCTGCTGTATACAATTGTATTGCTGCTTCATTGGTCCAATATTTTTATTTTCCCCATCTTTTCTAAGAATTTTTATATTTTTGACAGGAGGAATGTGAGGAGTTGCATGAAAGAATTAAAGCTGGTTTGCTCAAGAAGCCTACTGTTGTAAGATATCTTAAGCCTCAGCAAGTTTTTCATTCTACAATTCTTAGATCTTTCACGGTGAAATAGAATGGAAGCAAATTTATTTGATTTAATAGATCTGACCATATTAGATTTCTCAAGGTTAACGTTTAGAACTGCTGGCTGCTGGTATTTTACCATATTTCATTAAATTCTCCTAAATTAAAGTGCAGATCATCTGCTGACATGAATAACTTGGCAGTGATGCTTTAAAAGTTACTAATCAGGTGATTAAATCCTCTGCAGCTTCTTCGGCAATCCAGCTATTTACAAAAGATATACTATACACACTTCTTTACAAAAAAAGGAAAGAAAGGAATCTATTGTGCACCTTTTTTTCTTTCCAAAGAGAGGGTCGAATCCACAAATTGTTAAATGCTGAAGAAATCTATTGTGCACCTTTTTTTCTTCATGAAAATTTCAGGTTTTCTGTGCTTTAATATTATAGTATTTTCGTGGAAATGATCACATGGACAACCTATATAGTTGAAAAGACGTGGAAAGAATTGTGTATAAAATTGTCTTCAGTAGGCATGTCTCTTCACATTGACTAGCTTTCTTCTTTTCTTTAACAATCTAATAGTCTTTATCTTAGATCCTAACCTCTACTGTGACTCATTTCTGCATCACAAAACTGCTGTTGTTATTATGTGGCATTAAAAATAAACTAAATTTGTTCCAGTTGTTACTTCTGGCGCTTCTTAGGCTCAGAGAAATAATCAGTAATGTTTTCCACGATGGAACTTTCTAACCCCATCCCCTCCAATATTAGCCTTTTTTTATAAAAAAAAAATTCTGAAGAATGCAGCATTTGGAAATTGTCAGCTACTGTATTCTTCTATCAATGATTTATTATTCTCAATAATTAGCTTGGATTTTGAATGCCTCTGTGTTGACTACATTAATACTTAATAAGTTCTGGTCCTATTCTTTGCTTCTTATGAATGCTTTTATTTTATGTGGGAAAGAATAAATTTTGTGTATTCATGAATTGTTAGCCAACTATAGGTTGGTATTTACTTTCATTTTGAGTGACGTGTAATCCATTATAACTTTGTTCTCAGATTAGTAATTTATGTCTTGTTTTACTTTGACGTCATAATTTTGTTTTCAAATTGGTAATTCATTTACCTACTTCCTTGGCAGCTGGAGCTTGAGTCAAAAGCCCAAGTTCTGCACAAGGATATCACCAAGCATGTAAGTTTGGAATTCTCCGCCGAGTCTCTTTGTCTGGTTGCTCTTGTGAACTGCAGGATGTTACTCATTTAGTTGCTTGTTACTGTATACAGATTGCTGCTATGTTGTTCATCACCATCCCTTGTCATGTATATTTGTTTTTGACTCTATCTCATGTTGATTTGGTTACAGTGGATTGAGAGGGAAATTGTGTTGTTACAAAAGCGCATTGATCATGCCAATGAGAAGGGATGGCGCAAACAATATCCTTTCATATATCTCAAGGCTCCGTTATTTAAATCTGCATCTTTTTATGGTTGCATGGCACAACTTGTTCTTTGAATTCAGCAATTTATTGCCTGCATAAGAGAAGCATAGTTCGTAATTGTTGTCTGCAAATTATATGTTGGTAATCATCTCCAGAAGCTCAAACTGTCATATGCACAAGTTTAGTCAGAGGGACTAGACTCAAATAACTGGAACTTAAAGTAACAAGAGACTCATTGTTCGAGACAGTCTTTTGATCTATTTTGCACCTTCATATATCTGGACAGAATTCATGTACCTTTGTGCAAGGTAGCAATTCAAGATCATGCTATTGAGAATTAGTGTGGATTTGTTTTTGGTCAAGAAAAAGCTGGGTTGTTCAAAATCAACTGTGACATACTACCTTCCTGAATGCATTTATATGGTTCTTGATTGAAGCTTATCTCCTGACTAGCAAATCCTGGAATGATGCTTGCTGGGAGGTTTAGATGAAACTCCAATGCAATGTTGATCAACAGCATTCTTGTGTTTTTGCCACTTTAACTTGTCATGAAATAAGGCTTCAAACACCAAAACCTTAATATGGCTTTTTATTTTGTCAAGAGTTGCTCTGTCCATCCCAAAATGTTTGACCTAGTTTTACCTATGCGGAATTTTAAGAGTAAAACATTTAGCTCTTTATTATGTTGACTCTGGTAGAAAAGAGTTATATAGTCTCGCCATCCTGAAAAGTTAACTTTATAGAATGGCGAGTAAAACGTTTAGCTCTTTATTGTGTTTCATGTCCTAATTTATGTGGCATACTTCCCTTTCTAGTCTGTCCCAAAAAGAATGCCATACTTCCAAAGTAATTTAACGTCAAACTTCTTATTTTATCCTTAATGAGATGATTTGTAGCCACATAAGTGTGTATGGCTTGTTTCAGGCAATAGTAACAAAATTATGCCTCTGGTTGGGGCTTTGGTGTAAAAGCTAAAAGCCTGTTTGATACTTGCTGATCCTGCTGATGAACTTAACTGTCTCCTTGACCTACTTTAGTAGTTACACTGTTTGAGTTTCTGGAGAAGAAGCAGCTGTTACAGACAAAAAAGGAACAGGATAGACTCTTTTCCGTGATGCCAAAAGTTGTAGCCGAGGAATTAGAGCCTGAAGTTAAAACGGTTGACGCCCTAGAAGAAAATGCAGTGGAACAAGAAAGAGAAAATAGTCATTCACCAAAGTCAACTCCTAATGGAGCTACAGACTATTCTGGTGCAGGTGAGTTCTAACATCCACTCTGCAACAGAACTTTACAATATCTTAAAACTTATTCAGTTAAACCTTCCATTCTTTTTTACTTTCTGGAGCTTAGCCATTTTCTAGAAGCATACAGATGTAAGCTTCTTACATCCGCATATGTCAGCCTGAAAGCTTAACAAAGTTTAGACGCAAACAAGTTATTTTTGAGATTGATACCTGAAACAAGAAATTTAATCTGAACAGAATTTCAGAGAGAGTTGTTTTCAATTATTTTGACCCAGGTTGGTGGTGGGGGCGGATAAATGGAGATAATTTCAGTGGAAAGGAAGGGAAGGGAGTGAGAGGTTAAAATGGCTTCAGTGGGCAATGGAAAAGCCAAATTAGTTGACTGTCGAACCGGCAGACAATTTTTGGACGGGCTGAAGTTAGTGGTGACCTCTCTCTCCCCTCAAGAATCGGTTATTGTCTGGAAATCTTGAAATTCTGTACTACAATATCTTCCCCCTGGAGTTCAAAAAGATCCAACTATCCTGATGGTTGAGACATATTGTCTTTCACTATTGTAATTGGCAAATAAAATGATTTTTAGTTGGGTTAGATATCAAGAGACCTATGAGGATGTCTTATTTATTTTGAGACACCAGTTGATTTAATGTGAGCAGAGACCTCTGTCATCTAAAGTATTGTGGAGCCTTCCAGATATTTCAGATTTGGCGAGACAGGTTAGTGAAAGTGATCGAGGCGCACCTAAGCATGTGGCTAGAGGGGACTAGCAAATTTTTGACATAACAAAGGATGACTAAGATAAGCATAGCATCCATTTTGCGAACTTCGCATACTTAACCCAAATACGAAACTTCCCCATCAAGATCAGGGTTCAAACTTCAAACTTCCTCAAACTTTCAGGAGGCAGCAATAGTATTAAATCAAACAATTTGATGGAGGAAGAAGATTATTTCAAGAAAACTATTGAATTGTATGACCACCTCATCGAGAAGCTTAGCACACTTTAATTACTTAATTATGGCTTCAACACGTCCCTTCATGTACAGCATGACTCTTTTGCTTGGGACAATCACATGTAGATTCTTTTTAATAATGGATGACGGTGAGACTTGAACCCACGACCTCTGTCTGCTCTGATACCATATTGAATTGTGTGACCACCTCATCTAAAACTTAAACTATTTCAACAAAAACCAACAATTTGTGAAGGGAACGAAGGCATCACCAAGCATTGGGGAACGCAGATGAATTTCCCAACACAAACTAGCGCGGCCTTATTGTCCAAGTCCCACTTTGAGGGGAAAAGAAAAGACCCAACAGAGGGCTTCTGGGGATGGGTTGGGAACCTGGACTGATTTTAAAAAAGAAACTGAATACTAGAGTCAAAAGAGTCCTTTTGGAAACCTACTAATTGTTATATTTTGCATAAAGCAACAGAAGGAAATTTATCCGAGCAATTTTGGCAGGTTCATCAACTGAAGACAGGGACAGAATAACTGAATAGCAGATTTGACATATTACAAAAAGAAACAGTGCCATCATTTTTTCCCATATGAGTACTGCAAAGATATACAATTCATTTTTTCCCATAAAATCAAATTAAGTTTGCTGGCAACTGACGGTTCCAATACTTGTTCTCGTTGATGGTCATTCAGATTGATCTGATATGTCCAGCATTTCTTATCACATACACAAAAATTAGAGGCGGGAAAGACGATAGGCGAGGAAAAGAAAAAAGAGAAAAGAACACCCAAGAATCCTTTTTGCCACCTCATTTGTCCCTAACACAGTAAGCAACCATCAATGTTTCTTTAAACGGTGGTCTCCGCGCCAGTTTGTGCACACATCAACTATTTCATTGGGTACCTGTTACCTCCCATCAGCAGTGGTATCGGATAACTCTGACCACCAAGGCTACCTAGCATTTTTGTCTCCGCTGATAATTGAACCTTGGTCTCCACGGTTTTCATCCACTTCATTACCCTTTTTTCACTTATACTATGTTTTGCATAGTGTGAGGGTAGGGTTAAATCTTTTCTGTAGTTGTAAGTAGCTATTTTACGAGACAAGAGTGG
This sequence comes from Nicotiana otophora, assembly GCA_000715115.1. Lineage (NCBI taxonomy): Eukaryota > Viridiplantae > Streptophyta > Magnoliopsida > Solanales > Solanaceae > Nicotiana > Nicotiana otophora. The sequence goes on along the minus strand of AWOL01S0247914.1, from coordinate 2,718 downwards.
GTTGCTCTAGTGGTGAGCACCCTCCACTTCCAACCAAGAGGTTGTGAGTTCGAGTCACCCCAAGAGCAAGGTGGGGAGTTCTTGGAGGGAGGGAGCCGAGGGTCTATCGGAAACAGCCTCTCTACCCTAGGGTAGGGGTAAGGTCTGCGTACACACTACCCTCCCCAGACCCCATTAGTGGGATTATACTGGGTTGTTGTTGTTGTAAGTAGCTATTTTACATTTCTATTATTCTTTTGTTATATCGTCGCCTGTAATCTGATTAAGGATCAAAATACTTTGCTCAGTCAATATCTGAAATATGAGTTCTTATACTTCTCTAAGTTTGACTGTATTTTATTTTCAGGAGATACCGTGATCCTATCCAACAGGGTTTTTGTAAGTGGAGATGCACCCGTTGTTGATGGAAATGGTAATTCCTTCTTCCTCTGGTTTTTTAAATTTAGAGCCTTTAATTTGATTCTCTTTTTTTTTTGATTGAGATGGGAGTAATTTGGGTTTAAAATCCTTAGCTCTGCCAAGGCTCTTCACATTTATATTTAGTGATCAAAGGTGGCAAATATTTTGTTATGATGCATTTTTAAGGGTATAAAAAGAGAGATATCTGTAAAACTCTTATTTGCTTGTCAATGGAGGAGCATGTACGCAGGAAAACCCCTTAATACTGTGAAGGCCAATTATGGAACCCAATAATTACTGTAACTTAAGAAACGAGTAGGGTTGTTTACGGTCCTCTAATTGGTTTCTGTTATTCTGTGTCTGATTAATGCAGATCAATATGCAGACATGACTCAAGAACAAATGGATACTACGGCTCCTGTAAGAGCTGAAAGAAGCGGAGAAATGCAGGTGGTGGCCTCTGGAGGAGACAATGTCACTCAAGAAGTACAGGTCCAGGTTACTCAAACTGAGGTAATTGAATTGAGCGATGATGATCCAGATGTTGAGGACCAAAAAGATGGAAAACAGGCTACTTATATGAACCCTGAAGTCCCAATTTGGCACTATCTGGATCCTCGGGGAAACATACAGGGTCCTTTTCCTTTGACGTTGTTGAAACGCTGGAGTGATGCTTACTACTTCGAGCCAAGCTTCCGAGTATGGATGGTTGGCCAAAGACTAGAAGAAGCTGTCTTGTTGATTGATGTGCTTCGCCATTTTTTCCCCGTCAGATGAAAGCACCACATTCAGTGTTCTAATGCACCAGCTATAGGTTGGCAAGTTCTGAACTTCTATAAGAAAGTTGTATCAAAGTTGTCAATCTTGGTTGCTGAGTTAAAAAAAAAAGAAAAAGGTTCTTTTACTTCTTAAATGTCTTTATTCTATGATCATTGATCATTCTGAAGATACATCTTTCTCATGAAAATGGATCAATCCTTGCAGCCATTGCTGCATTTCATGTTTCAGAGTTTTGTTACCAGTTATTTTTACTTTGTTATTAGGTAACCTTTCAGAGTTAGCAGAAGAAGAGGGTTTGTAATGAAGTGATGAACAAAAAGAACCTTTTGTTACCAATCAATAATGTGGCCTTTTAGCAGTTAGTACAACAAAATGCTCTTACAGTAATTTTTGTTACCAATTGTTTCAGCCATTGCTGCATTTCATTTATCATTTCTTTTTCTTCTCAACAGCAAAAATTACTAGTGGACGATACATACTTTAAAAGACGAACGCATATATTTGGAACTTAAATAAGAAAGAGTAAAGCACGTAAATACATTATGAAATTCTTTTAAAAGATTTATAAAGAAGGAAATTTAGACATCTTCACGTTAATGGAGTATGGTTATATCCATAATCATATTCTTACTGGAAAATACTAACTTATAAAAGCTAAACAAAACCAGCATAGTTGCTAAAGATATAACCCTTTATAGTGGGAATAAAACTTAAAACCTATCATTAGGGTCTCCACCTTATCACTTGAACTAGGTGTCAAACTTTATTTAAATTATAGCTTAGTGAGGGGGAACTAATTTTTGCATTTCATTGGCCACTCTAAAAGGTCATTGACATTATTTTTCTCACATGACTACAAATTGTCTAGATTATTAAGCCATGAAATTGACATGACAAAATGATTGGACTAACCAAAAAAAGATGCAACTTTTTGGAATGCCTAAAAAGTCTTTTTGGTGACTTAATTAAATTTTGAAAAAGAAGTGGGCTATTTATTTATCCTAATTAATTAAGTGCCCGAAAAAGAGCCAACAAGAGTCTACTGAAAAGAATCTTTCTTGGTTTCATGGAATTTAGGTATGTTAGATGACAAATCACTTTCAATCCTATCTATGTCACGCTCAAATTATGATTCTCAACAAACTTAAATTTTTCTTCCTCAATAATGAAATTCAAAAATCTTTTTTTTTATTTTTTTATTTTTGCTTTATGACAATCATAAAAAACCAATATTACTTAGTGGGTTTCATGTGACGTTGTCATATAGTATCTAATTTCTTTTGGATTAATTAAGCGAAGTGGGGAAATAGGTGTAGTACAATATCATGTGTAGATTTTTGTGTAAGCGATATCAACTTATTATTACTGCTCAATTTTGAATATGACACTAAGGTCCTTCTTCCAAATTATTATTTACGTTGCTTTATTTTTAAGATGTCATTTAGTCTACCCTATGTATTATACGTACTTTTTAAGTTTTTATAAGAAAACATTTAGTACTACAGTAGTATTTATGAACTTTCGGCAAAGCAATATCAG
>AWOL01S0247859.1:0-12301 GCA_000715115.1 Nicotiana otophora | reverse complement strand
ACTAGAATTCCACACGATTCCCATATTTTCGTGTGCTATAGCCCACGCCTTCCGAGTGGGCCCGAGCCCCCCGCACCCCGATCGCCTAAAAATTTTACGGGCCATGAAATATGACCTAAGGAACGATAGTCACAGCTCCGCCATGATCGTTCCTCGTTTTGTGCATGTTACGGCCAAAAAACTAAAATTCCTCCGATTTGCATATTTTCGTGTGCTATAGCCCACGCCTTCCGAGTGGTCCCAAGCCCCGCAGACCCGGATCGCTTAAAACTTTTTCGGGCCATAGAATACGACCCAAGGAACCATAGGCACAACCCACCATGACCGTTCCTCGTTCTTTTGTGTTTTACGGCCAAAGAACTAGAATTCCGCCTGATTCCCATTTTTTCGTGTGCTATAGCCCACGCCTTCCGAGTGGGCCTGGCCCCCAAAACCCGGATCCCCTAAAAATTTTCCGGGTCATCAAATACAACCTAAAGAACACTATTCACTGCCCCTCCATGACCGTTCCTCGTTTATTTGCGTTTTACGGCCAAAAAACTAGAATTCCGCCCGATTCTCATATTTACGTGTGCTATAGTCCACGCCTTCCGGGAGGGCACGGGCCCTCCTGACTCGGATCGCTTACAAATTTTCCAGGCCATCCAATAGGACCTAAGGAACCGTAGTCACTACCCCGCCATGACCGTTCCTCATTTTTTTGCGTTTTACGGCCAAAAAACTAGAATTCCGCCCGATTCTCATATTTTCGTATGCTATAGTCCACGCCTTCCGGGTGGGCACGGGCCCTCCTAACCCGGATCGCTTAAACTTTTTCCGGGCCATCAAATAGGACCTAAGGAACCATAGTCACTACCCCTCCATGGCCGTTCCGCATTGTTTGCGTTTTACGGCCAATAAACTAGTTTTCCGTACAATTCCCATATTTTCGTGTGCTATAGCCCACGTCTTTCGAGTGGGCACGGGCACTCTGGACACGTATCGCTTAAAATTAGTCCGGGCCATGAAATACGACCTAAGGAAACATAGTCACTGCCCCACCATGACCGTTCCTCGTTCCTTTGCATTTTACGGCCAAAAAACTAGAATTCCGCCTGATTCCCATATTTTCGTGTTCTATTCCGAGTGGGCCCGGGCCCTCCGGACCTGGATCACCTAAAATTTTTTAGGGCCATCAAATAGGACCTAAGGAACCATATTCACCACCCCTCCATGAGCGTTCCTCATTTGTTTGTGTTTTACGGCCAAAACACTAGAATTCCGCACGATTCCCATATTTTCGTGTGCTATAGCCCACGCCTTCTTAGTGGGCCTGAACCCCCCGGACTCCGATCTCCTAAAAACTTTTCGGGCCATGTAATACGACCAAAGTAACCATATTCACTGCGCCATCATGACCGTTCCTCGTTCTTTTTTTTTTACGGCCAAAAAACTAGAATTCTGCCCGTTTCTCATATTTTCGTGAGCATAGCCCACGCCTTCCCGGTGGGCACGGGCCCTATGGACCCGGATCGCTTAAATGTTTTCCGGGCCATGAAATAAGATCTAAGGAACCATAGTCACTACCCCACCATGACCGTATCTCGTTCTTTTGCATTTTACGGCCAAAACACTAGAATGTCGCCTGTTTCCCATATTTTCGTGTTCTATAGCCCACGCCTTCCGAGTGGGCCCGGGCCCTCCAGACCCGGATCATCTAAAAAAATTTTGGGCCATCAAATAGGACCTAAGGAACCATAGTCACCACCCCGCCAAGACCGTTCCTCATTCGTTTGCGTATTACGGCCAAAAAACTAGAATTCTGCATGATTCCCATATTTTCGTGTGCTATAGCCCACGCCTTCTGAGTGGGCCCGAGCCCCCCAAACACCGACCACCTAAAAATATTCCGGGACATGAAATACGACCTAAGGAACCATAGTCATTGCCCCACCATGAACGTTCCTCGTTCTTTTGCTTTTTAGGACCAAAAAACTAGAATTCTGCCCGTTTCTCATATTTTCGTGAGCATAGCCCATGCCTTTCGGGTGGGCCCGGGCCCTACGGACACGGATCGACTAAAAGCTTTCTGTACTATCCAATAGGACCTAAGGAACTATAGTCATTTCCCTGCCATGACCGTTCATCATATTTTTGCGTTTTACAACCAAAAAACTAGAATTCTGCACGATTCCCATATTTTCGTGTGCTATAGCCCTCGCCTTCTTAGTGGGCCCGAGCTCCCCGAACCCCGATCTCCTAAAACATTTTGGGCCATGGAATACGACCAAAGGAACCATAGTCACTGCCCCACCATGACCGTTCCTCGTTCATTTGTGTTTTGCAGCCAAAAAACTAGAATTCCGCCCGTTTCTCATATTTTCGTGAGCATAGCCCACACCTTCCGGGTGGCCCCGGGCCCTACGGACCCAGATTGCCTAAAAGTTTTCCGGGCCATCAAATAGGACCTAATGAACTATAGTCACTGCCACTCCGTGACCGTTCATCATTCTTTTTGCATTTTACGGCCAAAAAACTAGAATTCCGCACGATTCCCATATTTTCGTGTGCTGTAGCCCACGCCTTCTTAGTGGACAAGAGCCCCCCGGACACCGATATCCTAAAAACGTTTTACGGGCCATGAATTACGACCAAAGGAACCATAGTTACCGGCCCCCCAGACCTGGAGCACCTAAAACATTTTCGGGCCATCAAATACGACCTAAATAACAATATTCACCACCTCGCCATGACCGTTCAGTGTTGTTTTGCGTTTTACAACCAAAAAACTAGAATTCCGCCTGATTCCCATATTTTCATGTGCTATAGCCCACGCCTTCCAGGTGGGCACGGGCCCTCCGGACCCGGATTGCCTAACAATTTTCCCGGTCATGAAATACGACCTAAGGAACCATAGTCACTGCCCCACCATCACTGTTCCTTGTTCTTTTGCATTTTACGGCACAAAAACTAGAATTCCACACGATTCCCATATTTGTGTGTGCTATATAGCCCACGTCTTCCGAGCGGGCCAGAGCCCCCGGATCCAGATTGCCTAAAAATTTTCCGGGCCATGAAATATGACCTAAGGAACCATATTCAATGACCGTTCCTCGTTCTTTTGCATTTTACGGCCAAAAAACTAGAACTCCGCTCGATTCCCATATTTTCGTGTGCTATAGCCCACGTCTTCCGAGTGGGCCCGGCCCCCCAGACCAGGATCCCCTAAAAAAATTTCGGGCCATCAAATACGACCTAAAGAATGTATTCACTGCCCCTCTATGACCGTTCATCATTGTTTTGCATTTTACGGTCAAGAAACTAGAATTCCGCACGATTCCCATATTTTCATGTGCTATAGCCCATGCCTTCCAGGTGAGCACGGGCCCTCCGGACCCGGATTGCCTAAAATTATTTCGGGCCATAAAATAGGACCTAAGGAACCATAGTCACCACCTCACCATGACCGTTCGTCATTTGTTTGCATTTTACGGCCAAAAACCTAGCATTCCGCACGATTCCCATATTTGCGTGTGCTATAGCCCACGCCTTCCGAGTGGGCTAGAGCCCCCCGGACCCCGATTGCCTAAAACTATTCTGGGCCATGAAATATGACCTAAGGAGCCATAGTCACTCCCCCACTATGACCTTTCCTCATTCTTTTGCATTTTACGGCCAAAAAACTAGAATTCCGCCTGATTCCCATATTTTCGTGTGCTATAGCCCACGCCTTCCGAGTGGGCTAGAGCCCCCCGGACCCCGATTGCCTAAAACTATTCTGGGCCATGAAATATGACCTAAGGAGCCATAGTCACTCCCCCACTATGCCCTTTCCTCATTCTTTTGCATTTTACGGCCAAAAAACTAGAATTCCGCCTGATTCCCATATTTTCGTGTGCTATAGCCCACGCCTTCCGAGTGGGCCCGGCCCCCAGATCCGGATCGCCTACAAATCTTCAAGGCCATCGAATACGAAATAAAGAACCATATTCACCACCCTGCTATGACCGTTCCTCGTTAAAAAACTAGAATTCCGCCTGATTCCAATATTTTTGTGTGCTAGCCCACGCCTTCCGAATGGGCCAGGGCCCTCCGGACTCGGATCGCCTAAAAAACTATTGGGCCATCAAATAGGACCTAAGGAACCATAGTCACCGCCCCTCCAGTACCGTTGCTTATTGGTTTGCATTTTACGGCCAAAAAGCTAAAATTCTGCACGATTCGCATATTTTCGTGTGCTGCCCACGCCTTCTGAGTGGGTGCGGCCTCCCGAATCCCGACCGCCTAAAAATATTCCAGGACATGAAATACGACCTAAGGAATCATAGTCACTACCCCACAATGACCGTTCCTCATTCTCGTTTTACGGCCAAAACACTAGAACTCCGCACGATTCCCATATTTTCGTGTGCTATAGCCCACGCCTTCCGAGTGGGCCAGAGCCCCCCGGGTCCAGATCGCCTACAAATTTTTCAGGCCATCAAATAGGACCTAAGGAACCATAGTCACCACCCCTCCATGACCGTTCCTCATTTGTTTGCGTTTTACGGCCAAAAAACTAGAATTCCGCACGATTTCCATATTTTCGTGTGCTATAGCCCACGCCTTCTGAGTGGGCCCGAGCCCCCCGAACCCCGACCGCCTAAAAATATTCCGGAAATGAAATACGACCAAAGGAACCATAGTCATTGCCTCACCATGACCGTTCCTCGTTCTATTGCGTTTTACGACCAAAAACTTAGACTTCCGCCCATTTCTCATATTTTTGTGAGCATAGCCCGCGCCTTCCGGGTGGGCACGGGCCCTACGGACCCGGATCGCCTAAAAGATTTCTAGACCATCCAATAGGACCTAAGTAACTATAGTCACTGCCCCGCCATGACCGTTCATCATATGTTTGCGTTTTACGGCCAAAAAACTAGAATTCTGCACGATTCCCATATTTTCGTGTGCTATAGCCCACGCCTTCCGAGTGGGCCAGAGCCCCCCGGGTCCAGATCGCCTACAAATTTTTCAGGCCATCAAATAGGACCTAAGGAACCATAGTCACCACCCCTCCATGACCGTTCCTCATTTGTTTGCGTTTTACGGCCAAAAAACTAGAATTCCGCACGATTTCCATATTTTCGTGTGCTATAGCCCACGCCTTCTGAGTGGGCCCGAGCCCCCCGAACCCCGACCGCCTAAAAATATTCCGGAAATGAAATACGACCAAAGGAACCATAGTCATTGCCTCACCATGACCGTTCCTCGTTCTATTGCGTTTTACGACCAAAAACTTAGACTTCCGCCCATTTCTCATATTTTTGTGAGCATAGCCCGCGCCTTCCGGGTGGGCACGGGCCCTACGGACCCGGATCGCCTAAAAGATTTCTAGACCATCCAATAGGACCTAAGTAACTATAGTCACTGCCCCGCCATGACCGTTCATCATATGTTTGCGTTTTACGGCCAAAAAACTAGAATTCTGCACGATTCCCATATTTTCGTGTGCTATAGCCCCTACCTTCTTAGTGGGCTCGAGCCCCCCGGGCCCCGATCTCCTAAAATATTTTCGGGCCATGAATTACGACCAAAGGAACCATAGTCACTGCCCCACCATGACCGTTCCTCGTTCATTTGCGTTTTGCGGCCAAAAAACTAGAATTCCGCCCGTTTATCATATTTTCATGAGCATAGCCCACGCCTTCCGGGTAGCCCCGAGCCCTACGGACCCGGATAGCCTAAAAGTTTTATGGGCCATCAAATAGGACCTAAGGAACTATATTCACTGCCCTTCCATGACAGTTCATCATTTATTTGCATTTTACGGTCAAAAAACTAGAATTCCGCACGATTCCCATATTTTCGTGTGCTATAGCCCACGCCTTCTTAGTGGACCCGAGCCCCCCGGACACCGATATCCTAAAACTTCTTACGGGCCATGCATTATGACTAAAGGAACCATAGTTACCGCCCCGCCTTGACTGTTCCTATTTGTTTGAAGTTTATAGCCAAAATACTATAATTCCGCCCGATTCCCATATTTTCATGTGCTATAGCCCATGCCTTCCGAGTGGTCCTGGGCCTCGCAGACCCGAATCGCCTTAAATTTCTTTGGACCATAGAATACGACCTAAGGAACCATAGTCACCACCCCACCATGACCGTTCCTCGTTCTTTTGCATTTTACTGCCAAAAAACTAGAATTCCGCCCGATTCCCATATTTGCGTTTGCTATATCCCACGCCTTCTAGGTGGGCACGGGCCCTCCGGACCCGGATCGCCTAAAATTTTCCGGGCCATCAAATAGGACCTAAATAACCGTAGCCACAACCTCACCATGATCGTTCCTCATTGTTGTGCGTTTTACGGCCAAAACGCAAGAATTCTGCACGATTCCCATATTTTCGTGTGCTGTAGCACACGCCTTCCGAGTGGGCCCGGCCCCCCAGACCCGGATCACCTAAAAACATTTCGGGCCATCAAATACCACCTAAAGAACCATATTCACCACCTCGCCATGACCGTTCAGCGTTGTTTTGCATTTTACAGCCAAAAAAGTAGAATTCCGCCCGATTCCCATATTTTCGTGTGCTATAGCCCACGCCTTCCAGGTGGGCACGGGCCCTCCGGACTTGAATCGCCTAAAAAATTTTCGGGCCATGAAATACGACCTAAGGAACCATAGTACCTGCCCCACCATCAATGTTCCTCGTTCTTTTGCGTTTTACGGCCAAACACCTAGAATTCCGCCGATTCCCATATTTTCATGTGCTATAGCCCACGCCTTTCGAGTGGGCCAGAGCCCCCCGGATCCAGATCGCCTAAAAAGTTTTCGGGCCATGAAATACGACGTAAGGAACCATAGTCACTGACCGTTCCTCGTTATTTTGCGTTTTACAGCCAAAAGAATAGAACTCCGCCCGATTCCCATATTTTCATGTGCTATAGCCCATGCCTTTCGAGTGGGCCCGGCCCCCCAGACTTTGATTCCCTAAACATTTTCTGGGCCATCAATTACGACCTAAAGAATGCTATTCACTACCCCTTTGTGACCGTTGCTCATTTGTTTGCGTTTTACGGCCAAAAAGTTAGAATTCCGCACGATTCCCATATTTTCGTGTGCTGCCCACACCTTCTGAGTGGGCCGCAGCCCCCCAAATCCTGACCGCCTAAAAATATTCCGAGACATGAAATACGACCTAAGGAACCATAGTCACTGCCCCACCATGACCGTTCCTCGTTCTTTTGCGTTTTATGGCCAAAAACCTAGAATTCCGCCTGATTCCCATATTTTCGTGTGCGCCCAGGCCTTCCGAGTGGGCCCGGCCCCTAGACCCGGATTGCCTACAAATCTTCAAGGCCATCGAATACGAAATAAAGAACCATATTCACCACCCTGCGATGACCGTTCCTTGTTTTGTTTTGCGTTTTACGGCCAAAAAACTAGAATTCCGCCCGATTACCATATTTTCGTGTGCTATAGCCCATGCCTTCCGAATGGGCCTGGGCCCTCTGAACCCGAATCGCCTAAAAATTTTTTGGGCCATCAAATAGGACCTAAGGAACCATAGTCACCGCCCCGCCATGACCGTTGCTTATGTTTTTGTGTTTTACGGCCAAAAGGCTAGAATTTCGCAGGATTCCCATATTTTCGTGTGCTGCCCACGCCTTCTGAGTGGGCTGGAGCGCCCCAAACCCCGACCGCCTAAACATATTCCGGGCTATTAAATATGACCTAAGGAACCATAGTCACTGGACCACCATGACCGTTCCTCGTTCTTTTGTGTTTTACGGCCAAAACACTAGAATTCCGCACGATTCCCATATTTTCGTGTGCTATAGCCCACGCCTTCCGAGTGGGCCGGCCCCCAGACCCAGATCGCCTAAAAAATTTTTGGGCCATCAAATACGATCTAAAGAACACTATTCACTACCCCGCCATGAAAGTTTCTCATTTATTTGCATTTTATGGCCAAAAGACTAGAATTCCGCCTGATTCTCATATTTTCGTGTGCTATGCCTACGCCTTCCGGGTGGGCACGAGCCCTCCGGACCCGGATCGCCTAAAAAAATTTTTGGCCATCAAATAGGATGTAAGGAACCATTGTCACTGCCTCGCCATGACCGTTCCTCATTATTTTGTGTTTTACGGACAAAAAGCTAGAATTCCGCACGATTCCCATATTTTCGTGTGCTATAGCCCTCGCCTTCCGAGTGGGCCAGAGCCCCCCGAACCCCGACCGCCTAAAAATTTTCCGGGCCATGAAATGCGACCTAAGGAACCATAGTTACAGCCCAACCATGACCGTTCCTCGTTCTTTTGAGTTTTACGGCAAAAAAACTAGAATTCCGCCTGATTCCCATATTTTCGTGTACTATAGCCCACGCCTTCCGAGTGGGCCCGACCCCCAGACCCGGATCGCCTAAAAATCTTCAAGGCCATCGAATATGAAATAAAGAACCATATTCACCACCCTGCTATGACCGTTCCTCGTTTTTTTGCGTTTTACGGCCAAAAAACTAGAATTCCGCTCGATTCCCTTATTTTCGTGTGCTAGCCCACGCCTTCCGAATGGGCCAGGGCCCTCCGGACCCGGATCGCGTAAAAATTGTTTGGGCCATCAAATAGGACCTAAGGAACCATAGTTACCGCCCCGCCTTGACCGTTCCTATTGTTTTGCATTTTACAGCCAAAATACTATAATTCCGCCCGATTCCCATATTTTCATGTGCTATAGCCCATGCCTTCCGAGTGGTCCCGGGCCTCGCAGACCCGAATCGCCTCAAATGTCTTTGGGCCATAGAATACGACCTAAGGAACCATAGTCACCACCCCACCATGACCGTTTCTCGTCCTTTTGAATTTTACTGCCAAAAAACTAGAATTCCGCCTGATTCCCATATTTGAGTTTGCTATATCCCACGCCTTCTAGGTGGGCACGGGCCCTCTGGACCCGGATCGCCTAAAATTTTTCCGGGCCATCAAATAGGACCTAAGGAACCATAGCCACAACCTCACCATGACCGTTCCTCATTGTTTTGCGTTTTACGGCCAAAACGCAAGAATTCCGCACGATTCCCATATTTTTGTGTGCTGTAGCACATGCCTTCCGAGTGGGCCCGGCCCCCCAGACCCGGATCACCTAAAAACATTTCGGGCCATCAAATACCACCTAAAGAACCATATTCACCACCTCGCCATGACCGTTCAGCGTTGTTTTGCGATTTACAGCCAAAAAACTAGAATTCCGCCCGATTCCCATATTTGCGTGTGCTATAGCCCACGCCTTCCAGGTGGGCACGGGCCCTCCAGACCCGGATCGCCTAAAAATTTTTCGGGCCATGAAATACAACCTAAGGAACCATAGTCACTGCCCGTTCCTCGTTCTTTTGCGTTTTACGGCCAAAAGAATAGAACTCTGCCCGATTCCCATATTTTCATGTGCTATAGCCCATGCCTTTCGAGTGGGCCCGGCCCCCTAGACATGGATCCCCTAAACATTTTCCGGGCCATCAAATACGACCTAAAGAACGCTATTCACTGCCCCTCTGTGACCGTTCATCATTGTTTTGCATTTTACGGTCAGGAAACTAGAATTCCGCACGATTCCCATAGTTTCATGTGCCACGCCTTCCAGGTGGGCACGGGCTCCGGACTCGGATCGCCTAAAAATTTTTCGGGCCATCAAATAGGACCTAAGGAACCATAGTCACCGCCTCGCCATGACCGTTCCTCATTGGTTTGCATTTTACGGCCAAAAGGCTAGAATTCTGCATGATTCCCAAATTTTCGTGTGATATAGCCCACGCCTTCCGAGTGGGCTCGAGCCCCCCGGACCCCGATCGCTTAAATATTTTCCGGGCCATGCAATACGACCTAAGGAACCATATTCACTGCCCCACCATGCCCATTCCTCGTTCTTTTGCGTTTTACGGCCAAAAAACTAGAATTCCGCCTCATTCCCATATTTTCGTGTGCTATAGCCCACACCTTCCGAGTGGGCCCGGCCCAAAGACCCGGATCGCCTAACAATCTTCAAGTCCATAGAATACAAAATAAAGAACCATATTCACCACCCTGCTATGACCGTTCCTCGTTGTTTTGCGTTTTACGGCTAAAAAACTAAAATTCTGCCCGATTCCCATATTTTCGTGTGCGCCCACGCTTTCCGAATGGGCCAGGGCCGTCCGGACCCGGATCGCCTAAAAATATTTTATGCCATCCAATAGGACCTAAGGAACCATAGTCACCGCCCCTCCATGACCGTTGCTCATTTGTTTGCGTTTTACGGCCAAAACGTTAGAATTCCGCACGATTCCCATATTTTTGTGTGCTGCCCACGCCTTCTGAGTGGGCCGCAGCCCCCCAAATCCTGACCGCCTAAAAATATTCCGAGACATGAAATACGACCAAAGGAGCCATAGTCACCGCCCCACCATGACCGTTCCTCGTTCCTTTGCGTTTTACGGCCAAAAAACTAGAATTTCGCCTGATTCCCATATTTTCGTGTGTGCCCAGGCCTTCCGAGTGGGCCTGGCCCCTAGACCCGGATCGCGTACAAATCTTCAAGGCCATCGAATACGAAATAAAGAACCATATTCACCACCCTGCGATGACCGTTCCTCATTTTGTTTTGCGTTTTACGGCCAAAAAACTAGAATTCCGCCCGATTACCATATTTTTCGTGTGCTATAGCCCATGCCTTCCGAATGGGCCTGGGCCCTCCGGACCCGGATCGCCTAAAAAATATTTGGGCCATCAAATAGGACCAATGGAACCATAGTCACCGCCCCGCCATTACCGTTGCTCATGTTTTTGTGTTTTACGGCCAAAAGGCTAGAATTTCGCAGGATTCCCATATTTTCGTGTGCTGCCCACGCCTTCTGAGTGGGTCGGAGCGCCCCGAACCCCGACCGCCTAAAAATATTCCGGGCTATGAAATACGACCTAAGGAACCATATTCATTGGCCCACCATGACCGTTCCTCATTCTTTTGCGTTTTACGGCCAAAACACTAGAATTTCGCACGATTCCCATATTTTTGTGTGATATAGCCCACGCCTTCTGAGTGGGCCGGCCCCCAGACCCAGATCGCCTAAAAAATTTTCTGGCCATCAAATATGACCTAAAGAACACTATTCACTTCCCCGCCATGAACGTTCCTCATTTATTTGCATTTTATGGCCAAAAAACTAGAATTCCGCACGATTCCCATATTTTCGTGTGCTATAGCCCTCGCCTTCCTAGTGGGCCAGAGCCCCCTAAACCCCGACCGCCTAAATATTTTTCGGGACATGAAATGCGACCTAAGTAACCATAGTACCTAAGGAACAATAGTCACTGCCCAACCATGACCGTTCCTCGTTCTTTTGCATTTTACGGCCAAAATACTAGAATTCCGCCTGATTCCCATATTTTCGTGTACTATAGCCCACGCCTTCCGAGTGGGCCCGGCCCCCAAACCCGGATCGCCTAAAAATCTTCAAGGCCATCGAATATGAAATAAAGAACCATATTCACCACCCTGCTATGACCGTTCCTCATGTTTTTGCGTTTTACGGCCAAAACACTAGAATTCCGCCTGATTCCCATATTTTCGTGTGCTATAGCCCACGCCTTCCGAATGGGCCAGGGCCCTCTAGACCCGGATCCCGTAAAAATATTTTGGGCTATCAAATAGGACCTAAGGAACCATAGTCACTGCCCCGCCATGACCGTTGCTCATTTGTTTGTGTTTTACGGCCAAAAAGCTAGAATTCCGCAGGATTTCCATATTTTCGTGTGCTGCCCACGCCTTCTGAGTGGGCCGGAGCGCCCCGAGCCCCGACCACCTAAAACTATTCCGGGACATGAAATACGACCTAAGGAATCATAGTCACTGTCCCACCATGACCGTTCCTCGTTCTTTTGCGTTTTACGGCCAAAAGATTAGAATTCCGCACGATTCCCATAATTTCGTGTGCTATAGCCCACGCCTTCCGAGTGGGCCAGAGCCCCCCGAATCCAGATCGCCTAAAAATTTTCCGGGCCATCAAATATGACCTAAGGAACCAAAGTCACTGACTGTTCCTCGTTCTTTTGCGTTTTACGGCCAAAAAACTAAAATTTCGCCTGATTCCCATATTTTCATGTGCTATAGCCCACGCCTTCCGAGTGGGCCCGGCCCCCCAGACCAGGATCCCCTAAAAAATTTTCGGGCCATCAAATACGACCTAAAGAATGCTATTCACTTCCCCTCCATGACCGTTCATCATGTTTTTGCGTTTTACGGCCAAGAAACTAGAATTCCGCACGATTCCCATATTTTCGTGTACTATAGCCCACGCCTTCCGAATG
>AWOL01S0247821.1:6153-21544 GCA_000715115.1 Nicotiana otophora | reverse complement strand
ATTTAAGGGTTCTATTCCCTCAAGTCAAGGTTAACCACGATACTTACCTCGCTTTGCAATTTCTAATCAATTACTCAACCACAACCTTTCCTTTTAAATTTCTCTCTGAATGCTTCAAATGTATTCACAAACAATTTAATATACTCAATACGAATCATAGGAATTAATTCCATATGAATTTACTAATTTTCCGAATAAAATCTGAAATTCATTAAAATATTCGGCAGTGGGACCCACGTCTCAAATCTTGAAAACACTTACGAAATCCGAACACCCATTCCGAGATGAGTCCAACCATACAAACATTATCCAATTCCGATATCAAATGGACCTTCAAATATTAAATTTTTATTTTTGGAAGAATTTATAAAAATCTGATTTTTCTTCTATAAATTCACGGATTCATGATATAAATTAGTATGAAATCATAAAATATAATTAATATAGGATAAGGAACACTTACCCCAATGTGTTTCCGTAAAAATCGCCCAACAATCGCCCAAAAATCGCCTCTTGAGGTTTAGGGTTCGAAAAATTGAAGAATGAATGAAAAATCCCGTCTAAGTCCAAAGTAAGCAGTTGCGGACGTCGCATTTGCAACCTGAGCTTCGCAATTGCGAAGCTCGCAAATGCGAAAAGGTCATCGCAAATGCGAGATCCTTCACATTTCTACTGCATTCGCATTTGCGAAGAATATGTCGCATTTGCGACAATTGGCCCATCGCATTTGCGGGCAGATATTCGCATTTGCAAACATGCCCTTCCCCAGACCCCCATCGCAATTGCGAAGAAAATCTCGTAATTGCGAGAACATGCTGGCCCAGGCCTTATTCGCAATTGCGATAGATACCTCGCAATTTCCAGGCCTGCTTAGTTCGCAATTGCGAAGCCTGATCTCGCAACTGCGAGATCAGGAGGCCTGCTACAGACACCAGTTACACCAGCAATTCTCTAAGTTCTAAAATCACTCTGTAGCCTATCCGAAACTCACCCGAGCCCTCGGGGCTCCAAACCAAACATGCATGTAAGTCTAAAAATATCATACGAACTTGCTCGTGCGATCAAATCACAAAAATAACACCTAAAACTATGGATTTAGCACCAAAACTCATGAATTCCTCAAGAACATTTCAAAACTACTATCTTCTCAACCGGACGTCCGAATCACGTCAAATCAACTCCGATTTCTACCAAATTTCACAGACATGACTTATATATTATATTAAACCTGTATCGGGCTCTGGGACTAAAATACGGGCCCGATACCAATGAGATCAAACATTAATCAATTTCTTTAAATCCATATAATTTAGTCTTACAATTTTCATCTAAAATTCATTTCTCGAGCTAGAGACTTCGAAATTCGATTCTGGGCATACGCCTAAGTCCCATATTTTACTACGGACCTTCCGGGAACGTCAGAACATGGATCCGGGTCCGTTTACTCAAAATTTGACCAAAGTCACCTAAAAAGCAATTTTAAATCCCAAAAATTATTACTTCATAAATTTTCACATAAAGGCTTTTCGGATTTATGCCTGGACTGCGCACGCAGATCGAGGTGAGTGAAAATAAGGTTTTTAAGGTTAACAGACCCGGAATAGAGTCTTAATTCACAAGATGACCCTTTGGGTCATCACATCGTTTATACAACAACAACAACAACAACAACAACAACAATAACAACCAAACACAACCCAGTATGATCCCACAAGTAGGGTCTGGGGAGGGTAGAGTGTACGCAGACCTTACCCCTGCCCCGGAGGGAGAGAGAAATCGTCTATGTTATAGGTAATTATCACCAATTAAATATTAAATATAAAGGATGATTTTTTTAGACAAAGAATTATTTAAAATTCAAACAATTAGAGAAATTTTCAATAGTACTAGTAGATGTAAATGTTCGTAACTACCGACAAATAATATGACATTTAAAGTATGGTCATATGTTTTGTCAGTTGTATCAAAATATTTTTACAACATTTGATATAAGTGTCGTATTGTTACTAAATTTTGCATCAAATGTCGTTTTTATGACATTTGGTACCAAATGTCATCTTTTTTACGATATTTTGTATCAAATGTCTAGTTTTTACGATATTTTGTAGCAAATGTCGTACGTTTTACAACATTTCTTCAAAAGTATCATTGTTCCGATGTCATTTCGTATCAAATGTCATTTTTACGACATTTAGTATCAAATGTCATTGTTTCTATGACAATTTATATCAAATGTCGTAGTTGTTACGACATTTTGTCATAAATGTCAAAAACATCTTTTTTTCCGACATTTATTTCAATAGTCACTAAATAAATATCATTGTATCCTCAATTGCTTGTAGTATTTAGAACTAGAATTGAAAGAGAGTTGGACATCGTAGTTCAACCACAACCAATAGAGATGGTGGGTAATGAAGAGCGTCCGATGATAGAGGCTGCAAGGCCCAATCTAGCTCTTATGACTCAGGCAATTATGAAGCCTGATATCACAGGTCACTTTGAACTCAAACAGTACATGGTACATCTGATTCAATCCACAGGGCAATATGTGGGTCTATCTCATGAAGACCCGCGGAGGCACATTTAAAACTTCCTGAAAATTACAGACACTTACAATTATCCGAACGTTTCCAAGGACTATGTCAGACTAACATTATTTCCGTTTTCACTGATGGGGGAAGCTAAGGAATGGTTACAAAAGGAGCCCATGACCTCAATCCACAATTGGTATGATCTAGCAAGGAAATTCTTAATCAAGTTTTTTCCCACAAAGAAGACAAAGTCGCTGAGGAGCCAGATTCTTGGGTTTCAACAACGAGATGGTGAGACTCTTCGACACGCTAGGGAAAGATACAAGAAGTTACTCAGAGACTGCCCACACCATTGTCAGACTGATGATGTGTTGGTCACACTTTCGTTGATGGGTTGGACGAGGCATCAAAGATGAATCTTGACTCAGCATGTGGGGTTAGTTGCATGGCAAGACCGTATAGTGAGATCCAGATCCTGCTAAACAAGTTTACTGCTAATGATAATAATTGGCAAGTAGATGAGGAACCACGAAGAGCATTTAAAAAAAGGCAGCAGGTGTGATCGAGCTTGATACTTTCTCATCAATGAGGGAAGATATAGTGAGATTAGCGAATCAGATGAATAAAATGACAATGCACCACGCACAAGAGATGCAACATGTGCAACAGATGCCTACTTGCTGTGAGTTATGTGGTGAAGGTCACACAAGTGACATATGTCCCGTGAATACTGAATTAATCAACTACGTGGGGCAACAAGATAGAGGGCCGATGAATCAACATGCTTAATATGGTAACACATACAATACGAGCTGGAGGAATCATCTTAACTTCTCTTGGGGTGGAAACCAGAATATCAGACCTCAAGCGAATTACAATCATCCACCTCAACCTCCATAGCAAGTAGAGGAGAGTTTGACTGACATGATGAAAAAGCTCTTGATATACAATCAACAAGTCAAGGTTGAGAATCAACAATTGCGCACAGAATTCAGAAATCTAGAGAGGCAGTTTGGGCAAATGGCTAACAATCCGAATACTAGACCTGATGGAGCTCTTCCAAGCAATACAGAGAAAAATTCTCAAGTCAATGCAGTGACGCTGAGAAATGGGAGAGAGTTAGTAAAAGTGCCTAAGAAGAAAAAGGAGCAATCTGGGCTCGAAGAAGAAAGAATACCAAAACCTGTAGAGGTAGATGAGAGAAACAAAACAAAGCCTGAGAAAATATCAGAGAGGGTGCCACCACCTTTTCCTCAAAGATTGAGAAAGAAGAATAAAGACCACATGTTTCACAAATTCCTAGATATGTTGAAGCATATACACTTGAACATCCCTTTGGTGGACATGCTCCGTGTGGTCCCAAAATATGCAAAATATATTAAGGACATAGTGGCAAATAAAAGGAGGTTTAACTGAGTTTGAGACCGTAGCACTTACTGAGGAGTGCACTTCCAGGATTCAACATAAGCTTCCATAAAATCTTAAGGATTCAGGTAGTTTTACCATCCCCATGAGGATTGGTGAATTTGATGTGGGTAGAGCCTTGTGTGATTTGGGTGCAAGTATCAATCTCATGTCGTTGTCAGTATTCAAACAATTGGGCTTAGGAGCCCCGAGACCCACCACGGTGATGCTACAGTTAGCTGATAGATCTTATGTTTATCCTGAGGGGGTAATTGAGGACGTCTTGCTGCAGATTGGGAAGTTTATTTGTCTTGCAAATTTTATCATCCTAGATTACGTGGTTGATGAGTTAGTTCCTATCATCTTGGGACGACCTCTTTTGGCCACTAAAGATGCAATTATCAAAGTCTGAGAAGGTAAGATGATCCTGAGGGTGGACAATAAAGAAGCAGTCTTCAATGTATATCGAGCCATTCAGTTGCCTCGTCATTACGAGGACCTGGCCATGAATTCGGTGGTGGAGATAAATGAACTAGTCGTAGAGCCAAGTGCATTTAAAGAAGATGCACTAGAAAAGGCATTGATATTGTTCAATCACTTGGAACTTGAAGAAGAGTTTGAGGATATGTTGCAAATTCTGGATGCATCGTGCAAATACATATGAGAAAGAACCCAATTTGAGCCTCTGGATAGGCCAATCGGCCCGCCTCCTAAACCCTCAGTTGAGGAAGCCTCAAAATTGGAACTTAAACCCTTACCATCTCATCTTCATTATGCATATTTGGGAAATTCTAACACTTTACCTGTGATTGTTTCTTCGTATTTGTCTGAATTGCAGGAGGAAAAGCTCTTAAAGGTGCTGAGGAAGCACAAGCATGCCGTTGGTTGGACAATGTCTGACATAAAAGGTATTAGCCCTGCATTCTACATGCACAAAATACTCATGGAGGAGGGACACAAGCATAGCGTGGAGCATCAACGCCACCTAAATCCAATCATGAAAGAGGTGGTAAGAAAAGAAGTAATTAAGTGACTCGACACAACTATAGTATTTCCTATCTCCGATAGCAAGTGGGTAAGCCTTGTTCAATGTGTACCTAAAAAGGGGGTATGACTGTTGTAGTAAATGAACAAAATGAATTAAGCCCAACTAGGACTGTGACTGGTTGGCGAATATGCATAGACTATAGGAAGTTGAATAATGCTACACGAAAAGATCATTTTCCTATCCCCTTCATTGATCAAATGCTTGACAGGTTAGTCGGACAGGAATACTATTGTTTCCTTGACGGCTATTTGGGGTATAATCAGATTGCTATTGCCCCGGAAGATCATGAAATGACCACTTTTACATGCCCTTATGGAACTTATGCATTTAAGAGAATGCCATTTGGGTTGTGTAATGCACCTACGACTTTTCAAAAGTGTATGATGGTTATTTTCACCGATATGGTGAAACGGTTTGTGGAGGTCTTTATGGATGATTTTTCTGTGTTTGGTCCTTCTTTTGATGAATTCTTGACCAATCTTGCTACTTTCTTGCTAGGTGTGAGGAAACTAATCTGGTACTGAATTGGGAAAAGTGCCATTTTATGGTACGTAAAGGTATAGTTCTTGGACAGAAGGTGTCGAAATATGGACTGGAAGTTGACAAGGCTACGGTTGAAGCAATTGAAAAGTTTTCACCACCGATTTCAGTGAAAGGAGTTAGGAGTTTTATGGGACATGTAAGTTTTTATCACTGATTTATAAAGGATTTCTCAAAAATTTCTTCTCCTTTGTACAAGTTATTAGAGAAGGATGTGTCGTTCAAGTTTGACGATGCTTGTCTGAAAGTATTTGAGGAGCTGGAAAAACAGTTAGTGAGTACACCAATCATAGTGGCTCCTGACTGGAACGAGCCATTTGAGCTGATGTGTAACGCCAGTGATGGTGCAATTGGAGCCGTATTGGTCCAGAAGAGGAGAAAAATATTTCACTCCATTTACTATGCAAGCAAGACTCTCACTTTCTCTCAAATAAATTATACTGTGACAGAAAATGAGTTGTTTGTTGTAGTGTGTGCGTTCGATAAATCCATATAATTTCAGTCTTACAATTTTTATCAAAAATTTATTTCTCGAGATAGGGACCTCGAAATTCAATTCCGGGCATACGCCCAAGTCCCATATTTTACTACGGATCTTCCGGGAACGTCGGAACATGGATCCGGGTCCGTTTACTCAAAATTTGGCCAAAGTCACCTAAAAAGCAATTTTAAATCCCAAAAATCATTACTTCATAAATGTCCACATAAAGGCTTTTCGGATTTATGCCCGGACTGTGCACGCAAATCGAGGTGAGTGAAAATAAGGTTTTTAAAGCTAAGAGACCCGGAATAGAGTAGTAATTCACAAGATGACCCTTTGGGTCATCACATCGTTTATACAACAATAACAACAACAACAATAACAACAAAATACAACCTAGTATGATCCCACAAGTAGGGTCTGGGGAGGGTAGAGTGTATGCAGACCTTACCCCTACCCCGGAGGGAGAGAGAAATCGTCTATGTTATAGGTAATTATCACCAATTAAATATTAAATATAAAGGATGATTATAAGTGTTGTATTTTTACTAAATTTTGCATCAAATGTCGTTTTTATGACATTTTGTACCAAATGTCATCTTTTTTACGATATTTTGTATCAAATGTCTAGTTTTTACGATATTTTGTAGCAAATGTCGTACTTTTTACAACATTTCTTCAAAAATGTCATTGTTCCGACGTCATTTCGTATCAAATGTCATTTTTACGACATTTAGTATCAAATGTCATTGTTTCTATGACAATTTATATCAAATGTCTTAGTTTTTACGATATTTCATCATAAATGTCAAAAACATCTTTTTTTCCGACATTTATTTCAATAGTCACTAAATAAATGTCGTTGTATCCTCAATTTCTTGTAGTATCTAGAACTAGAATTGAAAGAGAGTTGGACATCGTAGTTCAATCACAACCAATAGAGATGGCGGGTAATGAAGAGCGTCCGGNGGGCAATATATTGGCTTATCTCATGATGACCCGGAAAGGCACATTCAGAACTTCCTGGAAATTACAGACACTTACAGTTATCCGAACATTTCCAAGGACTATGTCACGCTAACACTGTTTCCCTTTTCAAGGATGGGGGAAGCTAAGGAATGGTTACAAAAGGAGCCCGCGAACTCAATCCACAATTGGGATGATCTAGCAAGGAAATTCTTAATCAAGTTTTTTCCCACAAAGAAGACAAAGTCACTGAGGAGCCAGATTCTTGGGTTTCAAAAACGAGATGGTGAGACTCTTCGACAAGCTTGGGAAAGATACAAGAAGTTACTCAGAGACTGCCCACACCATTGTCAGACTGATGAGGTGTTGGTCACACTTTCGTTGATGGGTTGGACAAGGCAACAAAGATGAATCTTGACTCAGCATGTGGGGTTAGTTGCATGGCAAGCCCGTATAGTGAGATCCAGATCCTGCTAAACAATTTTACTGCTAATGATAATAATTGGCAAGTAGATGAGGAACCACGAAGAGAATTTTAAAAAAGGCAGCAGGTGTGATCGAGCTTGATGATTTCTCATCAATGAGGTAAGATATAGTGAGATTAGCGAATCAGATGAATAAAATGACAATGCACCACGCACAAGAGATGCAACATGTGCAACAGATGCCTACTTGCTGTGAGTTATGTGGTAAAGGTCACACAAGTGACATATGTCCCGTGAATACTGAATTAATCAATGACATGGGGCAACAAGATAGAGGGCCGATGAATCAACATGCTTAATATGGTAACACATACAATACGAGCTGGAGGTATCATCTTAACTTCTCTCGGGGTGGAAATCAGAATATCAGACATCAAGCGAATTACAATCATCCACCTCAACCTCCATATCAAGTAGAGGAGAGTTTGACTGACATGATGAAAAAGCTCTTGATAGACAATCAACAAGTCAAGGCTGAGAATCAACAATTGCGCACAGAATTCAGAAATCTAGAGAGGCAGTTTAGGCAAATGGCTAACAATCCGAATACTAGACCTGATGGAGCTCTTCCAAGCAATACAGAGAAAAATTCTCAAGTCAATGTAGTGACGCTAAGAAATGGGAGAGAGTTGGAAAAAGTGCCTAAGAAGAAAAATGAGCAATCTGGTCTCGAAGAAGAAAGAATACCAAAACCTGAAGAGATAGATGAGAGAAACAAAACAAAGCCTCAGAACATATTAGAGAGGGTGCCACCACCTTTTCCTCAAAGATTGAGAAAGAAGAATAAAGACCACATGTTTCACAAATTCCTAGATATGGTGAAGCAGATACACTTGAACATCCCTTTGGTGGACATGCTCCGTGAGGTCGCAAAATATGCAAAATATATTAAGGACATAGTGGCAAATAAAAGGAGGTTTAACTGAGTTTGAGACCGTAGCACTTACTGAGGAGTGCACTTCCAGGATTCAACATAAGCTTCCATAAAATCTTAAGGATTCGGGTAGTTTTACCATCCCCATGAGGATTGGTGAATTTGATATGGGTAGAGCCTTATGTGATTTGGGTGCAAGTATCAATCTCATGTCGTTGTCAGTATTCAAACAATTGGGCTTAGAAGCCCTGAGACCCACCACGGTGATGCTACAGTTAGCTGATAGATCTTATGTTTATCCTGAGGGGGTAATTGAGGACGTCTTGCTACAGATTGGGAAGTTTATTTTTCTTGCAAATGTTATTATCCTAGATTACGTGGTTGATGAGTTAGTTCTTATCATCTTGGGACGACCTCTTTTGGCCACTAGAGATGTAATTATCAAAGTCTGAGAAGGTAAGATGATCCTGAGGGGGGACAATAAAGAAGCANGACCTCTCTTGGACACTGGAGGTATAATTATCAAAGTTTGAGAAGGTAAGATAATCATGAGGGGGGACAATAAAGAAGCAGTCTTCAATGTATATCGAGCCATTCAGTTGCCTCGTCATTACGAGGACCTGGCCATGAATTCGGTGGTGGAGATAAATGAACTAGCCGTAGAGCCAAGTGAATTTAAAGAAGATGCACTAGAAAAGGCATTGATGTTGTTCAATCACTTGGAACCTGAAGAAGAGGTTGAGGATATGTTGCAAATTCGGGATGCATCGTGCAAATACATATGAGAAAGAACCCAATTTGAGCCTCTAGATAGGCCAATCTGCCCGCCTCCTAAACCCTCAGTTGAGGAGGCCCCAAAATTGGAACTTAAACCCTTACCATCTCATCTTCATTATGCATATTTGGGAAATTCTAACACTTTACCTGTGATTGTTGCTTCTTATTTATCTGAATTGCAGGAAGAAAAGATCTTAAAAGGGCTGAGGGAGCACAAGCATGTCGTTGGTTGGACAATTTCTGACATAAAAGGTATTAGCCCTGCATTCCGCATGCACAAAATACTCATGGAGGAGGGACACAAGCCTAGCGTGGAGCATCAACGCCACCTAAATCCAATCATGAAAGAGGTGGTAAAAACAGAAGTAATTAAGTGGCTCGACAAAACTATAGTATTTCCTATCTCCGATAGCAAGTGGGTAAGCCTTGTTCAATGTGTACCTAAAAAGGGGGTATGATTGTTGTAGTAAATGAACAAAATAAATTAATCCCAACTAGGACTGTGACTGGTTAGCGAATATGCATAGACTATAGGAAGTTGAATAATGCTACACGAAAAGATCATTTCACTATCCCCTTCATTGGTCAAATGCTTGACAGGTTAGTCAGACAGGAATACTATTGTTTCCTTGACGGCTATTTGGGGTATAATCAGATTGCTATTGCCCCGGAAGATGAAGAAATGACCACTTTTACATGCCTTTATGGAACTTATGCATTTAAGAGAATGCCATTCGGGTTGTGTGATGCACCTACGACTTTTCAAAGGTGTATGATGGTTATTTTCACCGATATGGTAAAACGGTTTGTGGAGGTCTTTATGGATGATTTTTCTGTGTTTGGTCCTTATTTTGATGAATGCTTGACCAATCTTGCTAAATGTCTTGCCTGGTGTGAGGAAAGTAATCTGCTACTTAATTGGGAAAAGTGCCATTTTATGGTACATAAAGGTATAGTTCTTGGACAGAAGGTGTCGAAATATGGATTGGAAGTTGACAAGGCTACGGTGGAAGCAATTGAAAAGTTTCCACCACCGATTTCAGTGAAAGGAGTTAGGAGTTTTCGGGGACATGTAAGTGTTTATCACTGATTTATAAAGGATTTCTCAAAAATTTCTTCTCCTTTGTACAAGTTATTAGAGAAGGATGTTTCGTTCAAGTTTGACGATGTTTGTCTGAAAGTATTCGAGGAGCTAGAAAAGAAGTTAGTGAGTGCACCAATCATAGTGGCCCCTGACTGGAACGAGCCATTTGAGCTGATGTGTGACGCCAGTGATGGTGCAATTGGAGCCGTATTGCTCCAGAGGAGGAGAAAAATATTTCACTCCATTTACTACGCAAGCAAGACTCTCACTTCCTCTCAAATAAATTATACTGTGACAGAAAATGAGTTGTTTGCTGTAGTGTGTGCGTTCAATAAATTTTGGGCATATTTGGTTGGCACTAAAGTCATCGTCTACACAGACCATGCAGCCATCACGTATTTGTTTGAAACTAAAGACGCTAAACCAAGGCTAATCCGTTGGGTTTTACTCTTGCAGGAATTTGATTTGGAGATTCGAGACCGTAAAGGAACAGAGAATCAAGTGGTTGATCACTTATCCAGGTTAGAAACTCTGAATCATGTAGCTGAGGGAGATTTCATCAAGGAAACATTCCCGGATAAGCAATTGTTGGCCATTACTGCTGGGGAGGTGCCATGGTATGTAGATTTTGTGAACTATCTGGCAAGTGGAGAGATGTCGCCTAATCTTGAACCTTATGCTAAAAAGAAGTTCTTGCGAGATATGAGGTCATATGTGTGGGATGAGCCATTTCTGTTCAAATCTTGAATTGATCAGTTAATGAGAAGACGTATGCCCGAATCTGAAATAAATGATATCTTACATGAATGCCATGCATCGCCTTATGGTGGTCATCCATCGGGTGACAAAACAGCAACTAAGGTGTTGCAATCGGGTTTCTATTGGCCTGGGATGTTTAAAGATGCCCATGAGTTCGTGAGGAGGTATGATATGTGCCAGAGAATAGGAACAATCACGAAAAGGCATGAGATACCATTGCACGGTATTATGGAGGTTGAAATTTTTGACGTGTGGGGAATTGATTTTATGGGTTTGTTTCCCTCGTCCAGTGGTTGTAAGTACATTTTGGTGGCCGTTGACTATGTGTCGAAGTGGGTGGAGGCCATAGCTCTTCCTACCAATGATGCCAAAGTTGTGGTCAAGTTTGTGAAAAAGCATATCTTTACAAGGTTCGGCACTCCGAGAGTGATGATAAGTGATGGGGGCACCCATTTCTGTAACAAGCTCTTGGACAATATCTTAGCGCAATATGGGGTCAAACATAAGGTTGCAACCGCTTACCATCCTCAAACTAGTGGGCAAGTTGAAGTCTCAAATAGAGAGATAAAGCAGATCCTGGAGAAGAAGGTTAGTGCAAGTAGGAAAGATTGGGCTGCAAAGCTTGATGATGCTCTATGGGCATACCAGACCGCCTACAAAACTCCAATTGGAACCTCCCCTTACAAGCTGGTTTATGGGAAAGCATGCCATTTACTGGTGGAACTTGAGCACAAGGCCTATTGGGCAATAAAGAAGCTGAACTTTGATGCAGACTTAGCGGGTAGAAAGCGGGTGATGCAATTAAATGAGCTTGATGAGTTTTGCTTGCATGCATATGAGAATGTCAAGTTATATAAAGAAAAGACCAAGCGCTGGCATGATAAGCATATCCACCATTGCAAGTTCGAACCAGGCCAATTGGTTCTCTTGTTCAATTCGAGGTTAAGACTCTTTCCGGGGAAGTTCAAATCAAGATGGTCGGGCCCGTTTGAGGCAGTGAGAGTCACTCCACATTGTGCAATTGAGTTGCGCGTCTTAGGTGGAGAGAGAACGTTCTTAGTGAACGGACAAAGAGTAAAGCAATATTATGGGGGTGACTTTGATCGTCAGAAGTCGAAGGTGTTACTTGCCAATGATTAGACGAGATTTCTGTATCGTGCCGCAACGTTAACTAAGGCACTTGTTGGGAGGCAACCCAGCTTTACTGATTTCTTTTATTTTTATTTTTTTTAACTTATTATTGTTGTATTGTTTGTTTTTATTTTGCAGGATTATAAGCATATGAGGCAAAGCCATTGGAAGTGTGCAAAAGTGAGTTAGATGGTGAGAACTAAGTGTGGGGTGCCCACACAATGGACCATGCCTAGGGGAAGTCTGAGTACCCCGTGAGCCGCTATTGCTTCGGCCTTTGGCCTTTCAGGGAGTTTATTGTCCACCCTTATTATTGTTTTGCTTTATTTGTTCATTGGGGACACTGCACTCTTTTAAGTGTGGGGTGGGAGAATTCTCTAGATAATTAGTAGTAAGATGTTAGAAAATTGTTAACGTATTATTTTTGTTTTCGTAGTGGTGTAGTATTTTAGTAGCTTAAAAAAAATTTTAAATCGAAAAAAAGGTAGAAAAATTGGACTATTCCCGACGATGAATCTTCTAGAGAGTTTTATTGAGGGATTTAAGTTTAAAGAAAAAGGACAAAAAGATTTTCTTTGTATGTAGTGTAGTAATTCCCCCTTGATTTTTCTTTGTGTCGCGGTTCTTTTTCAAGGATTTTGTTTGAACCGGGTGTAATTAGTTTTATTCTTTTAGGAGTAGGAGCCATTGTGAGATGAATTAAATTGAAGCAATATCTCTTTACTTTGTTATGCCTTGATAATAGTGAGTACTTTGGCTGTGACGCTTAGACTCAGTTTTTGACTCTTGTATAAGTACCTTAAATTATATGATCTTAAATTTGCTTAACTGCTTTGACTAGAGTGTCTTGATGAGTCCGATCCTGAGTGAGTTATGTGCCATGTGTGTGTGAGGTTTGTGTGTTATTCTGTGCATTGCATTTGATGTCTAGAACTTGTCCCGTGTGTTTGCAAAGAGAAATAGTAGTGTTGTTCAGTCTTGGAAGTGATATAGGTGTTTCTTTGTTGAGCCATATATATATATATAGTTTACCCGCCTAATTGTTATGTAACGTATTTTCCCCTTTGAGCCTGTAATCCTATTTCTTTGGCAACCACATTACAAGTCTTACCCATTTGTTTGAATTAACCATCTATTTGAACCTTTTAACCTATCATGAGCACTTGAATTGTTATGAACTTTGTAAAAGTTAAAGTGTGGGGTGGATGGTTTGGCTTTTGAGTGGAACTAATTAACTAAGGAGAAAGGTGCACTGTTTTGAAAAAGTAAGAGCCACTTGAATTGAAAAGAAAAGAAAAATATAGTTGTATTGCTGTGAAAAATATTCCTTAATAGTGGTGACTCTTGATGTAATTGTGCTTAAAGAAGTATGGAGTTAATATACATTGATGTGAAGGTGGACTTATGGTTTGATATAAGTATGAGGTTAAATGTTAAAGTGTATGTATTAAAGTGCTTAGGGAGGTGTAGTCACTCTTATATCTAAATGTATCCTACCCGACCTGCAGTCTACATTACAACCAATTAAAGCTCTACTTGATCCTAGACTGAATGAGCTCGATTAGTAGAGTAGTACACTACGGGCAAGCCTATGGTACATCTTTTGTGGCATATGAATGTTATTTCTGAGAGTGAGTAAATTCTTTCTATCTTGAGTTCCTAATTGTTCTTAAATATTATTGTGTGTGGAACTAATCTCTTTTGTTATGTGAGGGCACTTGATTCATGAAGGAATGGTAATGTCATCGACCTCTATTTTAGAGTAAGTGAGTGAGTTGTGAATAATGCATGGTACTTGCGAGTCAAATATTGAGGTGAAGATGTTACACCCTTGTGCTTAGTCTATTTTAAAGATTCTTGGTGTGATGAGTTAGGAGAAATATTTAAAAAGGTCGTGCCTATATAAAGTGTAGTTTGATTGCTCGAGGACGAGTAACGTTTAAGTGTGGGGTAGTGATATTTAGCTATAATTATATATTTTTAGTGCATTACTTACCTTACATTTTGGGGCTTTAATGCTAAACTATACTATATTTGTGCTTAATTGAGTTTATTTTATGTGTAGGTACGTTGATGTAACGACCCAAAATTCCAACCTGTCGTGATGTCGCCTATCTCAATATTAGGCAAACCGATAATCTCGATAAACCACAATTTCTCTTAAGTTTGAAAATACAATAATTTAATACAATACAAAATCCCATAAATACCGACACGAACACTCACCAAAACCTGGTGTCACTGAGTACATGAGTATCTAATATGAATACAAGTCTAGAAAATACGGTCTATAATAGTCTGAGACCAAATACAGTAAACAAGGAGATAGAGAAGGATAGACAAGGTTTGCGAAACACAACAGCTACCTCAAAATCTCCTGAAAATCAGCTATACGGAAGAATCAGCACCCGCTATGTCCGGAAATACCTGGATCTGCACAGGAAGTGCAGGGTGTAGTATGAGTACAACCAACTCAGAAAAGTAACAATAATAAATAAGGAACTGAAGACAGTAACGAGCTACACAGTTATGGTTCATTTCCAATAATTCCAACAAAGAATAGACATGCTATCAAATCTGGCAGTTTAATGTCAAATCAATTTTGTTTTACAGTTCATGTTCATATAACCTGTATATCAACAATCCTTCAGAGATTTCACAACAATGACAGATAGCAACTAAATGTAACAATAAATGAAAATCAAGTACAACCTCTTAGGACAACAGTCACTCACTGGGCTCCCAGCCCTCATCACTCCCTAGGCTCTTAGCCCTCATCACTCACTCTCAATGGGTACCCGCGCTCACTGGGGGTGTACATACTCCGGAGGGGCTTTTATAGCTCAAGCGATATAATCTGCACGAACAACTCATGTGCCATAATATAAATATCAGGATCCACACAGCCAACTCACGTGTTGCACGGCTAACTCACGTGCTATAGTATAATATAAGGATCTGCACGTCCAACTCACGTGCTGCACGGGCAACTCACATGCTATAGTATCAATATCTCACAATCAGGCCCTAGGCCTCACTCAGTCATAAATCTTTCCAGTCTCTCGGGCTCTCAATAATCATGAAATCAGCCCAAACAACAATGATATGATGTATCAATAATAATAACAGAGACTGAGATAAAATATGCAAGTAAAAACTAAGACTGAGTACATATAGCATTTAGCAGGCAATTCAACAAGTACGCGACCTCTGTGGGTCCCAACAGTACTATCACATAGCCTAAGCATGATTTCTAACATGATTTACAGTCAAATTTTTATCAACACATAGAGAGCATATAGCTAACAATA
>AWOL01S0247731.1:0-15737 GCA_000715115.1 Nicotiana otophora | reverse complement strand
TTTACAACAACGTAATGAAGTAATGAAAATCAATTGCCAAAAGCAAGTGTGCCAACCAATGGATTTGCAAAACCAAATAAATAATTAGATTAGTTCAATTACTAGGAATGCGATACACCTGTAAGCATCTTTGATGACCAATACTAAAGTAATAGAATCATGACTTGAAACAGTAAATGAGGATAAACACTAGACCAAACCAATCCAGTACACAGCTTTTTATGAACACGTTTGGCTTCTCAAGTCAGTTTTTTATAGGCAGGCAACTCAACCAAGCTGGAATAACCTACCAAAGGACACAGAATACGAATCATGAGGGAAATTACATTGGAGGAATATTAACCGTCAAAATGCTATGATCCAACAAATATTTTCAGGATAGAATTAGTTAAAAGATAGCATCTTCTTCAGCTGATAGAATGGATTTCAATTCCATCTCCTGTTGAGGCAAAATATATGACTATGTTGATTCCATAGTGGCTGGTGGTAGTGTTTGCTTATGTAGCAAGTTCCTTTTCAGAACATAGAACCTACAGAAGAAGTAACAGTTAATTACCAAATGTTTACATATACATAAAAGGTTACATTCAACAATATAATGAAACAGTCATATCCACATATCAATCTATCTATACAAAATTAAAAGCAAAGGGGAAAGAAACATGAGGATGTTATTTAACTTTAGATCCTGGAACATGTTTATTGCTACATAATTGGACTTGTTTTTACTTTACTTTAATAAATTAACTCTTACCTTATGTTTTATCAGATATTGTCAGCTAGAGACCTGCTACTTGAATTGAGACTTTGAAAACAAAGGCACAAACAAAAATACTGACAAATGTAATTCTTCAAATTTCATAAGGTTTTAGTACTTTGCTTACAAATAATAAGTAAAAGAATCACAGTTGCAAAATCTTTATATCTATAAAAAATGAACAACTCAATCTAGCATCTAATAGTTTGATTTAAAACTGACCTCTGCAAAAACTGAAACAACTTTTGTAAGGTATTGATAGTTGGGACCTAGAAATTCTCTGTCTGTGGTACGTTCCAGCAATTATCGAGCTAAGAAAAGAGAAAGAAGAGAAACCTAAAGAGTAAAAATGGAAGTATTACTCTTGAACAGAATCTTTAGACTCAATTGTGAGTTGAGTGTTAATGAAAGAGAAGAGAAAAGACCAGTTTATTGATATTAAACTTCACAAAAACTGAACAATACAGTAGTAGGAATCAAAACTATATACTAATACATTTGGCGGGATAGTTAGTTATAACTAACTTTTGGAAGCCACATGCCTAACAACCTTCCAACTACCTCTAACAAACTCTAACTACCCAGCTTCTTATTCCTTGCGTGAGCTACTGATTTAACAACTAACTACTGATTTAGTAATTGAACTAATAGGATCGTAATAGTGTGGCAGTCAGAACACACTCTAACTTCTTGGCAGTGTTGAGATCCAAGAAATTATGGGTACTACCAGTATCAATAAGCACATGAACTGCCTTCCATTTGACTGACACTGTCACCCTTATGGTCCTAAAATCATGTGCACCATTCATGGCATGCACAGATACATGAGGTAGTATAGACCCCTCTGCATCC
Organism: Nicotiana otophora; assembly: GCA_000715115.1. Lineage (NCBI taxonomy): Eukaryota > Viridiplantae > Streptophyta > Magnoliopsida > Solanales > Solanaceae > Nicotiana > Nicotiana otophora. The sequence continues at coordinate 14,128 of AWOL01S0247731.1, read as the reverse complement.
GTTTCTAGGCCTTGGGCTAACATGGTTAACAACTCTGTTGGATCCAACATGATATCTTCCTCTACTTCCACCATTCCCTCTCCTTCTTCAACTTCCATAGAGACATTTTTCTTCTTACACACATGTCCCACAATGTATTTCTCATCACAATGGAAACATAACCCCTTGTTTAATTTTTTCTCCATCTCAGCACTAGTCAAGAGCTTAGGAGTTTTGTAGGCTGGTTTAGAACTGCTAGGGTAAGAAGGCTGTTGTTTTGGAGAAGTTTCAGAAGGTTTAAATTGGAGGTGATTCCCTCCTTGAGGAGAGAAATATGCAGGCTGAAATCTTGGGACATTTCTGGGAGTAGGAAGGATGGCATTAGAAGAAAAAACTTGTTTCTGCACTTCTAATGTTTGCTCTTGAATTCTAGCTAAACTAATGGCTTTGGCTAGAGACCTAGGACCTAGCATCTTAACAGGCAGACCAATTTCTGGTTTTAAACCCTTTAGAAACAACTAACAACATACTCCTTTTGCAACTCGACTCTATTAAGTAATTCATCAAAATTATCTACATAATCTCGAACAGAAGTTACCTGCCCGAGATCCTTGAAATCGCCCATGGGATCATCAAAAAGTTTAGCACCAAATCTGGCATAGAGACATCTTACATACTCTCCCCATCGAGGCCATTCCCTAGTCGCCCTAGACTTCATGAAACTTTGATGCCATTGCAATGCTCGACCCTCCAGTTTGCACGAAGCTAATTTGACCTTAGATTCATCAGGAGTTTCATCCACATCGAAGAATTGCTCGCATTTGTACAACCAATCTTTTAACCCAGTCCCATCAAACCTAGAGATAGTCACATCAACTTGATAATTTCTGGCAGCATTTGGATTCTCAACAGGTCTGGGAGCTCGAGCTTCTATCCTTTCTTCATTCCTATCCACAACTGGGCCATTTTGGAAAGGATTTCCCCCATTATTCATCATCATTCTTTTGATCTCCTCCAAGGCTTGAGCCATTCTCGACTCTACAGAATTGACCACAGTGTCCATCGATCCTTTGAGAGTATCAACATCCTTGCGTAATTCCGCCATGCGAGTACTGTGATTGCCCATTTCTCGTCCAAGTAATTACTCACTCTGATACGAATGGTACGTTCCATCAATTATCGAGCTAAGAAAAGAGAAAGAAGAGAAACCTAAAGAGTAAAAATGGAATAATTACTCTTGAACAACATCTCTAGACTCAATTGTGAGTTGAGTGTTAATGAAAGAGAAGAGAGAAGACTAGTTTATTGATATTAAACTTCACAAAATCTGAACAATACAACAGTAGGAATCAAAACTATACACTAATACATTTGGCGGGAAAGTTAGTTATAACTAACTTTTGGAAGCCACATGCCTAACAACCTTCCAACTACCTCTAATAAACTCTAACTACCCAGCTTCTTATTCCTTGCGTAAGCTACTGATTTAACAACTAACTACTAATTTAGTAATTGAACTAATAGGATCGTAATAGTCTGACCTGCAAGTGAGAAAATTTGTTAACATTAGAAGACTAAAAAGGCGTTAATACATGAGACACATATTAGAGTTTAAAATTTTCATGTTAATGTTTAATCTGCTTACTGAGTACACAGTAAAAACTACCAGCAAGATGTTTTTGTCAAGTTGGATTGCGGCGTCAGAGGAGTCAATTAAAAATTAAATCATGTATGTACGACACCATCTGGTGTATTTGCCTCAATCAAGTCATAGCAATTATATCAACGGGCCGGACCTCTCCCTCTTGGACACCCTCTACCCCCTGTCCTACACCCATAACTGGTTGTGCACGTGGAGTATTAACTGGAATAAAGCTTGTAGCCTAAGTATTCTGATGAAATCCGTCTCTCCAAGTCTGGGACATTCTCTCATGAATTTCCTAGTACAATCACACTGATAACAACCCCTTTGCGGGTTCAGCTGCTCATACTGAGTCTCTGTCGGATAACTAGAACAACCATTATAGGAACCCCGTACCGGTGGTGCATTAAAAGAACTTACTGTAGCACCCCGAGTATTCTAAAATTGTTTCTATGACCCCGCTGGTACTGAAATGTAGAATTATTAAGGAAGAGGGAATACTACAAGTCCCATCATTATCCCATAGAAATGTTAACTCTTAATCATATACAAGTTTCGGAGAACCTTTCAATACCACATAAATACATCTCTGGCTAAAATTGATATAATACGTGACCCCGCAATCTAATTGTTGATAGTTGACTCCCATCACTTGGCGCAAAGCCATAGTACACATTCCGATGATCCACAATACTAACCTTCATCGTTCGTACAACATCGGTCATAAGACACCTTAAGCCATTTATTTGGCGCATGTCATCCTCATGACAGTTAAACTCGCTTCCTCCAGTGCCTTGGCTGCTAGTATGTACTCTTCGCTAAATAGAAATCCCCTACGAACTACATAGTTACTAATACCACCAACTATCTTCAGATCTACATCCACCTCGTGAACCTACCACGATTGTGACGATTAGACAATTAATTAAACCTTCTCAAGATCATACTTATCAACCAGATGTCAAAACCTGTTGCACCCCCATGTGCACAACTGAATGATCTCTCAATACTCCCGCGTCCTCAATCTGGATGACACGTTATAACAATGGTTGAGCAATCCTGGCTCTCTTATAACCCCTCTGTAGTATCACGAACCGTTGGCGCATAGTTGCTACTGAGTGCGCAATTTCATACCCGAGTGGATGCAAAGAACATAAGATATATGCTTCAAGCTGAATAAATATCGCACAATAAGGAATGAAAGAAATANCAGACCACAATTTCAATATAAATAAGACTATTACCAATTTACCAACAACATGACCAATTGCACAAGATATAAAAATAAACACAATGAAAATCACAACATCACATAAATATTTCCAACGCAACAACCCCACATCATCACATATCATCCCTGACAATAGCCACCCTTATCTCTCCTATAGCCACCCCTATCACTCCTATAATAGCATCCCTTATCCCTCCGCCCTAACAATATCAATATCCACCTTTATCACTCCTATAGCCACCGGTATTGCTCCTATATCCACCCTTATTGCTCCGCCCAAACAATACCCCAACACACAAAACAACAGTGAAATAGCTCCTTTTTGCCCACATAATATCAACAGTGAGATGTCACCCTTATATCCTCAAAATGATAACTCAATTAACACAAGAATTTACACAAAATATTATCACGACAATGTAACAAAAATCAATTCATATCACAATTTGCCCAATGGCCACAACCAATTTCAAGGATATAAGAAAATCAATTAATTGCACAACAAATATCCAAAGGCTCCACACAATGTATATAAAATCTCAAAAACAATCAACAGAGATAGAAAAATAATCAACATAGGGCACACCTTCATTAATCCAAATTTAGATAATTATATTGACACTTCTTCTTAAGCTTGCTTAATTAATTATTTGCATAGGGAAAATTGATAATGAAATCAAATTCCAAGAAATATCAAACCATCAACCTCACGGAAATAACATAACTATACAAGTAATAATTACATCGAATTGTCATATAAAAACAAGTTCAGTAATTGTGATTTGAGTCATGGCAATTAGATGATTAGATATATACCAACAATTATCCAATTTACTACACAATATGCCCAAGACTTTAACTCAATAAATTGTGCACATATAAGCCTGAGTATTTACTCGTCACCTCGCGTACACGGCTTTTTACATTTCACAAATGGCACATAAGACTCGATGCCTAAGGGGTAATTCCCTCACTCGAGGTTAGGAAAGACACTTACATTTTTGAAGTTATGTCGAAAGTCCAAAATAGCCTTCTATGCTTGAATTGACCTCCAAACAGCTCAAATCTATCCAAATTAATTCAATTCAGTGAATATGAATTATAGAAATTAATTCCATATGAACATACTAATTTTCCAACAAAATCCGAAATTTAACTCAAACATCGCCCATGGGGCCCACGTCTCATAATCCAATGAAACTCACAAAATCCGATAACCCATTCAATTACGAGTCCACCCATACCAATTTTACCAAATTCCGATAACAACTCGACCTCCAAATCTTAAATTGTCGTTTTTGGAAGATTTTGCAAAAATCTTGATTTTTCTTCCATAAATTTACGGATTCATGATGTAAATGAGTATGGAATCATGAAATATAATCAATATAGGATAAGAAAAACTTACCCCAATGTTTGCTGTGAAAATAAATATATCCCACCCAGGAATAATATCCACGACAAATAATAATAACACAAGAGAGTAACAATAACACCAAATCTTTTAACGCGGTAAAATACAATACCCGAGCGGAGAAATATTACCACTATAATATTACAACTTAGTAGTGTCAAGAGACTAATATAACTTCGAAAGAAATAACAATTTTTATTTTAAAACACCTCACTACAATAATATTGCTACTCACTATTTATCTCACAGACAACGATTTGTGGATTACTCTCACTGCGTTGCTTTCTATTTAGTTTCTCTTTGTTTTTGGTGTATAAAAAATAGAGGGAAGCATCCATATTTATAGGCAAAATTTCCAACCTCACATCAAATCAAATTTGCTCATTCAACAATTTGCAAATTGTTGAATAAACCGCCCAACTTGGCTTCAGCCGCCCACCTGCTTCTTTAACTTTTCAATCCTTTTCTTTGTTTAATTTATGGGTCCAACAAATCTCTCCCTTAATTTTAATTTTTCTTTTTCATTCCAAGACTTGATCTCAATCTCTGAAAATCTTCAAACTTAAGAGGCTTTGTAAAGATATATGCAGCCTGATCATGAGACTTCACATATTTGAGTTTGACTTCCTTCTTGGTAATGCACTCTCTAATTAAGTGATATCTTGTATCTATATGCTTACTTTGGTCATCATACACCGGATTATTGGCGAGTGCCTGTGCAGATTATTTATCAATACAAATCTGTGTAGCTTCAATTTGTGGCAAATTGAGCTCCTTCAATAATCTTATTTTCCAAATAGCATGACAGGTACATGGTGTTGCTGCTACATATCCGGCTTCACAAGTCGAGAGAGTAACTATGGACTGTTTCTTTGAACTCCAAGAAATAACAGAATCACCCAAGAAAAATACAAAACCAGTTGTGCTTTTTCTATCATCAATATCGCCCACATAATCACTATCACAAAATACCATAAAGTTGAAATCATTACAAGAAGAATAAAATAACCCAAAGTCGATCATACCTTTTAGGTAACGAAGAATTCTTCTAGTGACTTTCAAATGGGTGGAGGTAGGAGCTTCCATGAAGCGACATACTACTCCAACTGCAAAGAGTATATCCGGCCTGGTACAAGTCAAGTACCAAAAACTTTCCACTAGACTTTTGAAAAATGTGGGATCAACATTTTCTCCTTCATCAAACTTGGATAATTTTGTCCCACTCTCCATCGATGTGTTCACGGGTCTGCAATCGATCCTGTTGAACTTTTTCAAGATCTCCTTTGTTTATCTTTATTGAGAGATGAAAATTCCATTCTCCATCTGCTTCACTTCTACGCCCAAGTAGTATGACATGAGCCCTACATCTGTTACCTCGAACTCACGAGACATATCTTTCTTAAAAGCTTCAAACAAACATGGGTTACTACCCGTGGAAATAAGATCATCAACATAAAGACAAACAAGTAAGATATCTCCATTAATATGAATTTAAGGTAAAGAGCATATTCATAGAGACAACGAGTAAATCCATTGTCTTGAAAATACTTGTTGATGCAACTATATCATATTTGTGGGGCTTGCTTTAATCCATATAAATCTTTCTTCAACCACAATACTTTATCTTTATGGTTTTTTACCACAAAGCCCAATGGTTGTTTAACATAGACTTCTTCTTCAAGATAGCCATTCAAAAAAACTGACTTGACATCTAGTTGGTGGATCTTCCACTTCATTTGCGCCGCCAAAGAGATAAGCAAACGAATCATATCCATGCAGGCAACAAATGCATAGACTTCTTCATAGTCAATGCCTAGCCTTTACTTGTAGCCTTTAGCCATAAGTCGTGCCTTGTATCTCTCCACATCTCCATCAACATTCTTCTTTTCCTTGTATACCCATTTAACTCCCATTGCTCGATGACCCTTGGGAAGTATTGTTAACTCCCAAGTGTTTTTCTTCTCTATTGACTCGATCTCCTCCTGTATGGCTTGTCTCCACCTTTTATCTTCAATAGCTTCATCAAAGTTCATTGGATCACTATTAGCAAAGAGACAATATAAAAAGTCAAAATTAGTAACTTCTTTTGTGTCCTCTTATAGCTCTTGAATACTCCTTGTTCTTTGCGGTTATTCATTTGAACGTTTTTTAGAAGAGGGAGATGCAACATTTGTTGGAGAAGGAGGTGGAATTGTATCCTGCACAGGTTCCACGGTCCCTGGTTCTTCTTCATCACCAAAGTATGGAAGAAAAGCATATGAAGTTTCTTTCTGAGCTTCCCAGTTCCATGCCAATGCTTCATCAAATTCAACATCGTGAATTACCACCATCTTGTCGCTACTTGGGTTGTATAGCTTGCAGCCTTTTGAACTCGTATCATAGCAAACAAACATATGCTTTACACTTCGATCATCAAGCTTCGCTCTCCCTTGATGTGGCACATGAGCATAGGCTATGCTCCCAAAGATTCTCAAGTTCATGACACTTGGCTTTCTTTCACTCCATGCTTCTTGAAGGGTTTGATCTCTAACATTCCATGTTGGAGACCTGTTGTTCAAATAAACTGTACAAGAAACAGCTTCGGCCCAATATTTCTTGGGCATACTTTTAGCTTTGAACATACATCTAGCCATATTAAGAATCGTTTGATTCTTTCTCTCTGCAACTCCATTTTGTTGGGGTGAATAAGGTACCATTAAAGGGCGACTAATTCCATGAGATTGACAAAAGTCATTAAATTCTTTTGAAGTGAATACGCCTCCTCTATCGGACCTTGAAGCTTTTATTTTATAGCCACTTTCTTTTTCTACAAGTACTTTGAAATTTTTAAAAGCAGCAAAGGCTTCAGATTTTTGGTTTAAGAAATAAACCCAAGTCTTTCTACTAAATTTATCAATGAAGAGTAGAAAGTATTTACTTTTACCAAAGGAAAGTGGATTGATTAGCCCACACACATCAGTGTGAACAAGTTGGAGCGGTTTGGCTGATCTTGACATGGCCTCCTTTGGAGAACTCCTCCTTGCATGTTTTCCAAGAAGACAAGCTTCACATAATTGATTAGTATGGTTGATTGGTGGTATCCCATGCACCATGTTCTTTTCTCCCATTGATTTGAGCGCTTCAAAATTCAAGTGCCCAAATCGCATGTGCCAACACCATGATTCATCTTGCACATTAGCCTTTAAACACTTTGCATCAATTTCCTTAAGATTCAGAGAAAATAATCTATTCTTTGCCATATTCACTTTAGCAATTAGAATTCCAATTGAATCTCTAAGCCAACGATGCATATTTTTCACGTGGATGTCATATTCCTTTTCAAGAAGCTGGCCCAAACTCAAAATATTACTTTTTAATTTTGGCACATAATAAACATCTTGAATTAGCTTGTGACTACCATCTTTACAGGAGATCAGAATCGTACATATCCCTTCGATTTGAATCTTTGAGGAATCTCCAAAGGGCACATTACCTCTCACCATGTTAGTGATCTCCACAAACTTCTCTTTGCTTCCCATATATGATTGCTTGCTCCATTGTCCAAATACCACAAGCTGCAATCATTCATGTCTTCTTCTTTGAGTGTCATATACAACATTGACTCAACTTCTTCTTTCTTGTCGTCAACAAGGTTAGATTTTTCTTCAACATTGCTACGACATTCCCAAGAGTAATGGCCAAATTTATGACAATTATAACACTCAATTTTGGATTTGTCATACCTTTGTCCATTATTTTCTTGGTAGTAGCCACGTCCTCTTCCTCCTCTATGACCACGACCATGACCTCTGAATGTCTGGTGGATTTTAACTTCGTTGTTGAAGTTGTTACCGTTACTTCTTCCTCTTCCATGACCACCACGGCTTCTGCCTCGCCCGTTTTCTCGATAACTCTTTTCACCTCAATAATCCTTAAAGGATGTCTGAGTTTTAAGAAGTTGCTCCAATGGCACTTCTTGTCTCCTCTTGAACTTTTCTTCATGGGCCTGTAAAGAACCCTCCAGTTGCTCTACCATCATAGAGTCTAAGTCCTTAGACTCCTCAATAGCACACACCACAAAATTAAATTTAGGTGTTAAAGTGCGAAGGATCTTTTCTACCACACGAACATCTTTTATGTCCTCCCCATATCTTCTTATTTGATTTACAACAGCCTTCACTTTTGAACAATAATCCGAAATGCATTCGAATTCTTTCATTTTTAAAACTTTAAAATCAGCCCTTAGAATTTGAAGTTTTACCTTCCTCACCTTGTCAACTCCTTGAAGAGAATTTTGTAAAATCCCCCAAGCTTCCTTTGAGGTGGTAGCATCCGCCACCTTCTCAAGCATGGCATCATCCAAACATTGGTGGATGAGTGTGAGGGATTATTGATCCTTCTTCCTCGTCTTTGCCAATACCACTTTTTTTATTTTGAGGCAGAGCTTCCTCGTTATCGGGATTTTCATACCCTCTATCTACGATTTGCCACACATCCTGAGAGCCAAGAATGGCTTTCATACATAGACACCATTTCTCATAATTATCTTTTGTGATACGGGGGTATTGAAAAGACATCGAACCATTATTTGCCATGGCTCTGATATCATGTTGTTGGAAAAATAAATATATCACACCCAGGAATAATATCCACGATAAATAATAATAACACAAGAGAGTAATAATAACACCAAATCTTTTAACGGGGTAAAATACAATACCCCAGCGGAGCAATATTGCCACTATTTATCTCATAGACAACAACCTGTAGATTACTCTCACTGCTTTGCTTTCTATTTAGCTTCTCTCTGTTTTTGGTGTATTAAATATAGAGGGAAGCATTTCTATTTATAGGCAAAATTTCCAACCTCTCAGCTAATTAAATTTGCTCATTCAACTATTTGCAAATTGTTGAATCAACCACCCAACTTGGCTTCAGTTGCCCACTTGCTTCTTCAACTTTTCAATTCTTTTCTTTGTTTTATTTATGGGTCACACAATATTTTCCCGTACAAATCGCCCAAGAATCGTGCTCCAAATATCCAAAATAAAATGAAGGAAATGACACTTTTTGGTCCTTAAGTTTCTGTCTATCCGTCACTAAAAGTCCATTTTCCGTCACTAAAAGTCCACACCAGAACTTTCTTTCACCAGCCTTCATTTAATCCATCATAACTTTTTGTACAAATGTCCAAATGATGAGTGGTTTGACTTTATGGAAACTATAATCAAAAGACTACAATGTTCATGTTTTGATAATTTTTTGATTCCTTATATATTGCGAGATATAAGCTACCAAAGTCAGCTCCACGCATCAGACATTTCTGGCGAAACTGCCCTACTAGCCTTCATTCAATCCATCATAACTTTTTGTACAAATATTCAAATGATAAATGGTTTAATATTCTGTAAACTAGAATCAAAGGACTACAATTTTGGCGTTTTAAAAATGTTCAAATTCCTTATAGATTGCGAGATATAAGCTTCCACCGTTGTATGATGACCCAAAATATCATCTTTAAATTTAATAAGTAATTATGTGTTCTAAGACCTTGAAAAGCACCATTTATCATTTCTCGACTTGTGTGCGCAGTCCGTAAAATGTTTTGGAAAGTTTTCATGTAAAATATGGATTAAAATGTAAAATAGAGCTTTATAACTCAACAGAGTTGACTTTGGTCAACAGTTTTAGCAAACAGACCCAGATCTATGTTTTGCCAGTACCGTAGTTCTGTATCGTGATTTGGGACTTGGGCGTATGCCCGAAATTTAATTTAGAGTTTCTTAGCTCAAGTTATGACCATTTAACGGAACTAGCAATTTAAAGGCTAAAGATTTTCAAGTTTGACCACGGGATTGACTTTTTGATATCGGAACCGGAATCCGATTCTGGAAATTTGAATAACTCCGTTATATTATTTATGACTTGTGTGCCAAATTTTAAGTCATTTCCGATTCATTTAATATGTATTGGCACAAGATTTGCAAACTGAAAAGCGAAAAGCTTAAAACCCTGAGTAAGTCCGTATTATGTTTCTAGACTTGTTGGTATATTCGGACGGGGTCCCGAGTACCCCGTGTGTGATTCGGATCGAAATCGGATCGAATTGTGAACTTAAGCCAATTCTGGAAATTCTGCCTCTGATGTAATCGCACCTGCGAGGGTCTTGGACGCAGGTGCGGCGGAATTGTGCAGATGCGGGACTTGCCTGGCCTGGGGTCTTCGCAGGTGCGGCCATTTTGCGCAGAAGCGGATGTCACAGGTGCGACAGGAATGTCTGCAGATGTGGAACTTCACCTGGCAGCCTGGCATCGCAAATGCAGAACTTTTATCCGCATATGCGAAAATGACTGGGCAAAGCCCATAAATTCGGAAGTCGCTATTTTTACTCATTTTTGAGTTTCAAGTCTCGGATTTGGGCGATTGCAAGGGGGATTTCACGACTTTGAATTGGGTAAGTGTTCTATAACCAAAAGTGATCATATTTCACAAATCCATGTCTATATTCATCATTTATTTCAGATTTAGATGAAAGAAATTAGAATTTTTGTAAAACTTTTCAAAAAACGCAAAATTTAGATTTGAAGGTCCATTTGACATCGGAATTGGATAATTTTTGTATGGTTGAACTCGTAGCGGAACGGGCATTCGGATTTTGCAAGTTTTTCTAGGATTTGATACGTGGGTCCCACTGTCGAATATTTTAATGAATTTTGGATTTTTATCCGAAAAATTTATAAATTCATATGGAATTAATTCCTATGATTCGTATTGAGTATACCGAATTGTTTGTGAATATATTTGGCATTTTTGGAGACAAATTTAAATGGAAAAGCTGTGGTCGAGTAATTGATTGGAATTTACAAAGCGAGGTAAGTGTCGTGGTTAACCTTGATTTGAGGGAATAGAACCCTTAAATTACTTGTTATGTGAAATGCATGTGAATGACGCATAGGCGAGGTGACGAGTGTCAATACATCGTCAAATTAATTGTTTGTCTGATTACTTGAAAAATCATAAATTAAGTATTATAATAATTATTTTTCTCTTATTCTTTGTCAACTATTAATTCTTGAATTCATGTATTAATTATTACATGCTATTTGAATTATGTGTTTTAATTGTTATTTGATATTTAGCATATTAAATATTAAACTGCATATTTTCTCCCTGATTTTCTCAATAATTTGTTATTTAACATTGTTTGTTTCATGATTAAATCATAATTATTGTATGTTTTTTGTCTTATAATTTCATATTAATTGTTGCATTTATTAGGGAATATCCTTATATAAGAATTGGTAAATGAATATACTGGAAGAGCGGCTTGCACGCCGCAACAGAATTGATTGAAATGAATATATTGGAGGATCGGGTTGCACGCCGCAACAGACTTATTAAAAGACTTATTAAAAGTCCCCTAATATCTGCTTTTCCCATATTTGTTTCTGCTTTTGGGACTTGCCGGAGTGATTGGTTATGGAATTTAGAGAGTTTGGGACACTTAGTCCATAGTTGTGGGTTTAAGCCTTAGAGTTTGGACCGTAGTCGGAACTATGTGAAGATGGATCTAGAATGGAATTCCTTCAACTCCATTAGCTCTGTTGAGTGATTTTGGGGTTAAGAGCGCGTCCGGAATGTGTTTTGGAGGCCTGTAGTAGATTTAGGTTTGAATTGGCGAAAGTTAGTTTTTCGGCGATTTCGGCCGATAGTGAAAATTTTGATATCGAGCTCGGAATAGAATTCTGAAAGTTGATGTAGGTTTGTAGTCTCATTTGTGACATGTGTGTAAAATTTGAGGTCATTCGGACTAGATTAGATGTGGTTCGACGTCGTTTGTAGAATTTGGAAAATTTTAAACTCTTAGGCTTGAATCCGTACTTAATTCATGATTTTATTGTTGTTCGATATGGTTTGAAGGCTCGACTAAGTTCGTATGGTGTTTTAGGATTGGTTGGTATATTTGGTTGAGGTCCCGGGGGCCTCGGGTGTGTTTCGGATGCTTAACGGAATAAATTTGAACTTAGGAAAAATCTGGTGCTTTTGCTGGTTCTGCTGTAATTGCACATGCGCAAGGCTGCCCGCAGGTGCGAGCAAATTGGCACAGAAGAGGAGTTGGGTGGATTAGTTAGGGGTCGCAGGTGCGTGGGAAAAGGTTGCATCTACGATGCCCGCAAATGCGCAAGACTATTCGTAAGTACGCAAGTTACGCAGAAGCGGAAGGGATTTCCGCAGGCGCGCACGCGCAGGTGCGGCCCTTTCGTCGCAAGTGCGAAGGCAAAGGGGGGCAAGTGAATTGCGCAGATGCCCACTTTGTTCGCACAAGCGCACCCGCAGGTGCGGAAATACCTGGGCAGTGGTTAAAACCGAAGGGCTTCGCGATTTTTGTCATTTTTGACTTTGCAAACTCGGTTTAGGGCGATTTGTGAGAGCATATTCGAGGCATTTCTTGAGGTAAGTCCCTTGTGCTTATTTTTGATCAATAATCTTGATTTGCCATGTATTTTCCCACCTAGTTAGTGTGTATTTAAGGTAGAAATTGGAAGTTAGAGGCTAGGGATTTGGAAGTTTGATTTGTGGATTTAGAGGACCATTTGGTGTCGGATTTTAGTAAATTTGATATGGTTAGACTCGTGAGTGAATGGGTGTTCAAAATTTATAATTTTTACCGATTCCGAGATGTGGGCTCGAGGAGACGTTTTGGGCATTTTTCCTAATTGCACGCTTTAACTTTGAATTAATTAGCTAAATTAGTTACTTGTAGTCATATTTACATTATGCAATTAGTTTGAATAGATTCGGGCCATTTGGAGACGGATACTCGTGGCAAGAACGTGATATTGAGTTGATTTGAGTGGTTCGAGATAAGTGGCTTGCCTAATCTTATGTTGGGGACTTTCCCTTAGGATGTTTGATATTAATTGATGTGTGGGCGTCGTGTACGTGAGGTGACGATTACATACACATGCTATTATTGCAAAAAATCTCGTTTTTCCTTTCTAAATCATAAACTGTTTTCCTTATTAAATTGCACTGATGCGTTTAATTGTTAAACTTAGATTTGAGATGCATGCTTACGTATTTTAACTGCCTAATTGATATTTTGTGCGCCATGCTTAGTTAAGTCCCTATTTTCCTTATGCGTGTCTAGTATAAACTGTATAACTCGATGTCATACCTGCCATTTCATCTTGCGTTGCATATTTAAATTGGGACTACGGACGTATTCTGGGAAATCCCCCCTGTACAATATATTTACTTTGGGACTACAGACTTATTCCGGGAGATCCCCCAGCATTGCATATTTACTTTGGGACTACGGACATATTCCGGGAGATCCCCCAGCACTGCATATTTACTTTGGGACTTCAGACGTATTCCGAGAGATCCCCCTATGTTGTATATTCATTTGGAACTTCGGAACGGTATCCCGGGAGATTCTCCACTGTGTTTACCTTGTTTTGAGTCGAGGGCTCCCTTAACTGTTAAATTTTCGAGAATTTCTTTAACTGTGTTAACATTAATTTTACTTATATCTTTTACTGTTTAATTTATTATATTTACTCCGGTAGAGCCTTGACCTGACCTCGTCACTACTCGACCGAGGTTAGGCTTGGCACTTACTGGGTACCATTGTGGTGTACTCATGCCCTTTCCTGCACATGTTTTCATGTGCAGATCTAGGCGCGAGCTATCAGCCTCGGGGTTAATGTGTGCTACTGATTCTAGGAGACTTCAAGGTACTTCTGCTTGCGTCTGGAGATCCTCGGAGTTCTCTTCTACTCCCTCGCCTAGAGACTTTCTTTATTATCTTTAGACTTTTTTGTATAGAGCTACATAGATTATAGCAACTTGTGACTTAGTGATATTCCGGGTCTTGGGA
>AWOL01S0247706.1:0-10265 GCA_000715115.1 Nicotiana otophora | reverse complement strand
CAATTGCTTCACTATGATACTGTAGTACCAAAACAAGTTTGGAGACCACAAGCTAGGGAGGGGCCAGTGCACAAAAGAACTAGTGGCTATTGAAATGAGTAAAATAATCTCAAATCATAATTAACATAAAAGGGGCCATAATTTCAAACCTTAAGCAAGGTAGCATTTATGCTGACATCAGTTTCAGGATCAACCAAAGTCACCAAAAAGATTGTCCCTGTTCCTTGACCTTTGACTTTTCCACCTGAAGCGTCTTTTTCCTCAATAGCAGCTCTGAATTCCTTTGGTCCACTTAGAAGAAGCTCACTTAGCCGGTAAGCTGCTTCCTGACCATAATCATCCTCTAGCCCAGGAACTTTAACATGAGCAAGACTGCAGAGCTGAGCTAGACCAGGACTGGAGGAAACAGATGCCTCTAGAGGCCGCAACTGACTGTAAGAAACAACTTCTTGGTTTCCATAATCAATGTAGAAAACTTCAAACTTGTCTTTGGAAGATTCCACAGCACCACGAGGGGCATTGACAATCTTAAACAAATTTTAAAGTGCAAAATTAGAAGAAAAAAAATGATATGACGAGTAAAATAATAACACAATAAAATCACCAATATATTCAGAAGACATGAAACCTCTAGAGTAATACCCAACCAAGATATGCATTGGGTAAAAAAAGGGCTTGGGGAACAACTAGTTGATGAACGAAATTCAATTCATGAGACCGCAGAGCAGCAGACCAGAGCAGCCGCAAGACGAAGTAATGTATTGTTTTTAAAGAGCAAGAGACATTACATGAACAGGGATTTACTTTTAATATTAATCTATTTAGTACCAAAGAAAACACTTCACTAACCAGTACAGCTTATGTGATGAAAAAATGTAGTATACAGTTTAAGCAGATGGTTTATTTGATTGATGGAAAAGCATCACATTGTAACTTTCTCTGTTAAGTGAAAAGTAGCACGTTGTACCTCTTTTATCAGTAAAAAGTAGCACATTGTAATTTTGACAATTTAAAGGTTTTGACTTCATAAAACTAAATATCGTAATTTCCATTCACATAGTAGAATACACAGAGTTAGGGTACTCGGTAGTAATCCAAGACACATCNTTTATCAGTAAAAAGTAGCACATTGTAATTTTGACAATTTAAAGGTTTTGACTTCATAAAACTAGCTAATATCGTAATTTCCATTCACATAGTAGAATACACAGAGTTAGGGTACTCGGTAGTAATCCAAGACACATATCCAACTGTTTAACTCAAAGCATTGTGGACTACATAAATAAAATAAAGTACAAGAAAAAGGAAATTGGATCACTTACCATTGCTCGGTTCCATGAATTATCAGCACTGAATTGAGCAAGAACAATATCACCTTTCTTTGGATTAAAGGCACCAATTACAGGAGCCTCTTGAAGATTTAGAGAAGCAAGCTGCTTCTGAATGGCAGCTACTTTCTGGTCGGAAACCAACTGCACATAAAATTTACCCCCTCCCAAAACTTCGGTGACTGTGACCTGAGAATATATAGATGTAAAAAGTACAGAAGTCAAGCAATCATAATATAAAACTAGTATTCACAATGAATCCAGATGGTAAATTATGCTAAACAATGATTAACTGAGAAGCACTAGATCCAATTACATTACCTTCACCTCTTCTTTTTGGCGCTTTTCAGCTGCTCCACCATTGGCAACTTCCTCTCCCTCAACATAATTCTCCCAGACCTATATCGAGTTGTTCGTTAATAAATAATAAAGAACAAACCCATGACTAACAAGTATAACAGACCATTTTTATAAAAAAAATATGTATAACAGATCATGCTCTTGCCTTCAATTTCTGCCTTTTGGCTGCCTGTTCAGCTTGCATGAGGAGATGAGCATCTTGGATTCTATCAGTACCAAAAGAAATTTGAAGCCTTGCTAAACCAGCTTCCAGTAGAGTCACTGCCACATTGGATCTCGATTCCCATAATGTGCCCAAGAAAGTACCTGTTCTATCAACTGTTTCTACTTCGATCTATGTATAAGACAATAGGAAACAAATAAGAGAGAGAATTCAAATGTAGCACATTACAAATGTAAGAAGGAAACAATGTTACCTCAACATCCCTCTGCATTATCTTCCTCCTCATCAAGGCAATGGCTTCCTCAGAGTAGGGTTCATCACGACCTGGGCATCTCACTCCAGAAATAGAGAAAGCAATGCTGCAAGTCTCCTTGGGAATAAAAAGTTTGAATCTATGACCACTGAGGACATATTCTACTACAGCAGACATCCTCCTGTTACGCTGCAAGAAAGGCAAAAAGTCTCTAGCTTTCTTTGCCGATCCCTGAAAGACACAAAGCAGAAACAATTAGAGATTTCCTTAGAGCCACATAAGAAAAGAGAATCAGAGAGAAGGATATTAACTGCTAGCAGGTCTGTAACATGCATCACTGGAGGTTCTTTAGGAGAATGCATGCCCCTTTTCCCAGAAATAGCGCGTGATTCTGCTGAGAGAAGGGCATCATAATAGTTTGAACGTTCTTCAAAATCACGATGTCTAACAACAGTTGCAAAACCACGGGCAACTAAAAGTTCAGCAACATTCACTCCAGCCAACTGGTTGCCTGCAGCAGATGGAGCAGGTGATGCATCATCCCCATCCTTTGATGCTAGGAATACAGATCCAAAGTCCATCACCCTTGAATCTGTGCCACTGGCGGGAGCACCAGTCCCATCTGCCATGCCGACCTTCCGAGAGTACTCCATTGAAACATGCACCTGAAAAGATTTAAGTTAGTAAATCATCTCCTTCTGATTCTATAAGTCTGAAATCAGGAGAGGAGACATCAGAGAGATAGCAATACCTGTCTTCCGATAAGGCGATTTCTCAAAAATTCCTTTGCTTCACGAGCATAGGGAGCAGGCTTTTCATCTCTACGAGGATTCCCCATTTTAGGAGTCCTAATACTTGAAAGATTAACTCTTCGTTCTGCTGATGGATGTCCAAATGGCAGAGAATCATCAGCTATAATGAGACAATCTCCGCTGACAACCTCAACCACCTAGAAAAAGCCAAGCACAAATCATTTGAGAGGGGGAGAGAGAGAGATTAAAAACCACTTAAACAACCCATTGACTCATATAGCTACCTTTCCTGTGAAATTCTGGTCATGAATAGCCTTGGAATTTGTTGCTGGGGGTACATAGTTCGTCCAGATTCTTAGGCGAGTCTTCTTGGCCTGAAGCTCAGCATCTTTCAACTGCTTCTTGACTTCCACCTCAAGCATGTTTGCGCTCCAATCAACGTACTTAGCATAACCCTATGCCAAAGGAAAGGAGAGGGCATAAAGTTTAGATCAGTCAGGCCTTAAATTTTCTAAAACCCAAAAAAAATTATACATTTCCTATTCTAGAATTAGGAGGAACTAGCTGATCACCATCAATCAGTTAACTAATTGAAAAATTAGAGATGACCGAAATAAACAGTTTTTAAACCACAACTTCAAACATTAAAGAAAGAGTTAAGTGAAGAAAGTTCCGTCAAGAGAAAGTTAATGCATTTAGGTGAAAGAGGATCCCTTGCAAATCCACATAAAGAAAACAAGGGATGGCACAAAATGAGAGACAGATAATGCCACACTGAATGTAAAGGTAATAAATACTATGCTAGGAAACAGCACATAATGCACACAGATGCATAATATTGAAGACAGCATTCGTACTACTAATGACCAGCAAAACGAGAGGACTAACTGCGTCACTGAACAAGATATAAGGCACTTGTTGAGCATATCGAAGAGTAAAATCAGAACCTTCCGAATTAGAGAAAATCTATCAGTAAACAAATAATCTTTACAAGAGACAACCAACAAGAAAGGCACAGCTAAGGTTAAGACAGTATCCAATTTTTTACAAAGTGTACCACTTACAGTGACCTTTCCAAAAACATCAGTTTCTTACTAGACAGAAATAATTAGATTAGACAAACAAAAGTATCAACAATAGTATGTCAATCACGCACATTTTCAACAAGCTCCAAACCCAGGTTTTTTGCCGATTCTCCATCAGGATAGTACACTGAGCCAATCAGATTGCTAAACTTGTCAACGCCCTCCAGGACAATCCGAACCTGTACGTTAAACTAAATTAGAAAAAGAATAAACGGGAAACACAAACCATTAAGAGCTAACGAGAATCTCACATCTCTATTTAGCACACGAGTTTCGGTAAAATGCTTTGCTTCTCTGCCATATGGATCAGGAGCAACTTCTGATACAGATGTTGCTGAGGCTGCCAGCCTCTGAGCTGTTGTCGGAGTAGCACGAGGTTCAGTAGTTGATTCTCCGTTTGGTTCATCAGAGGTAATACTAGCATTAACAACAGTTTCTGATGTTGCTCTTCTTCCCATAGTTGGTGCCTGTTTATTTAAAAAAACAAAAGGGTAAACGCACTGGTAAAGTAACAAGAGCTGGCCATGTAGAAATTTCAACTTGTACTGCATTCACCTGTATTCCGGCAACGAACACTTGGATGAACTGGAAGTCTGGAAGCAAGTACACTCGCAGTGTACTTCCATCACGAACCTGCTCAACAAATGCTTCTATCAGCTTACCTTTATTTTCCTCCAAAAGGCCCCTTGCATCAAAGATACTAGGATCACCGATTGCAGATGGAGGTAGATTCCTAATAGATGCCTCAGAAGCACCAGGTGCCTGAAAAAGCAGTATGCCAGGGATTACTACGCAAAAATAAAAAATAAAGAAGGCATCAAGCTTGATATTTCACAGTATATGGACCACTTAACTAAAAAGGACAGAGATACTATGAAAAAGATCCACCAGCCAACACAGGCCACAGTGACAGCAGCTACCCAAAAAAGATTACAGTTTAGATTAAGATCTAGTTGCTGGCCATCCTACGTGAAAGAATAACAAGAAAAAGAAAATAAAACAGGATAATCTGGATACCACCCACTGTCTCAGAACTTATCCTGAAGTGCTAGCAATCAAACCTCAATACATTTTAGATTAAATCCTGTAGCTGAGGGTGTATTGCATACAGAAGCAGACCACAAAATGGGACAAAAAACATGCTCAAAAACATCTGGAAAATGTAAGGCACCAAAAAAGGAGAAGCTAACAACTTCTTAGTGTTCCAGTCTGCAGAGAAAATTCATTTTCCTTGGCTCAATCCATCCCATCCAAAAGAAGATAAATCTTGGATAGATATTGCTTTGAAGTTAACAGCATTTGTTGTTGAACAAGTAAAATGGTGAAGTTCACAATATTTGTCCAGTAACAAAAACACATTACAGTCAATGAGAAACACACCCTACTCCAACGACCTAGACCTTGTTGCTTAGCTTGTTCTTCAGCATCTTGCAGCGGTTTTAAATAGGGGTTAGCATCTTTCTGTTGGCCCTGCTCCCTGACCTGGTTCCATCAAAATGAATCATTTCATGAAACTAGATCTAATGGGAAATAAGTCAACTGACGAACAGAGAAATTAACACCAATCCACCAACCTTGGCCCAGCCTGAAGCAACAACTAGCATGGAAACATTCTTGTCGCCAAGAAAAACAGTGCCATATTCCCTCCCTATTGAAGGTACAGTATATTCCACCTTGAAAGTGACCTCCTAAGGTAAAAAATGGATGCATTTCAGAATCATATTAAAGGGACAAGATATAAATACATACAAGTTGAATAATCAATGCAAGAACACCTTTCCAATGCAAAGCTTCCTCAAGAACTCTCTGCTTTGCCATGCAAATGGCTCATCCACCCCACCACGACGTGCCTACAAGTGAAAAGCTAGAATGAAATTTGAACGAAGAGAGCAATTCGAAGATCTGTATCATTTGAAAAAAAGGGGTTCTTAGTGTAAGTCATACCAATCGTGGAGCCATTAGAGATGCTAAGGTAATAGATTTTTCAGGGGGGATTTCAGCCTTGGAACTACCCATTATCACCAAACTGTCACCAGAGGGAACGGCTTTCACTCTTCCCTTCAACCATCCTGTTGATGCCATTTCAACTCCTGCTAAATGCTTGAGAATAACAATCCAAATTAGGAAATGAAAATATAATGGAGGCAGGATTGCAGGAATCATCATCCAGGTAGACATGCAGAAACAAAATAAGCCACAGCCACACTTTCCAAGGGCAATCTTTTCGTAAATAAAAATCAAAACTTTTGTATGAGTAAGGATTAATAAATTAGATAATTAGATCTTAAATGGAAAGGGTAAAAAAGGCAAACTAAAACCAGTGATTTGAATTCATTATGCATGTACAACAACAAAATCACATAAAAAATAACGAAATACTGGATTGCATCGGCGATATGTTCAATTGTAAAGTAAGTTGATTCTGATACAAACACACGCAAAAGCGTTAATTACATAAGCACGATCCAATAGCAGTACCTGAATGATCAGCACTGAATGGATCGATCGGAGACGGATGGAAAGAGAGAAAGCAAAGTAACGTACGGATCTGAGAGAAAATCAGCTACCAAATCATGCAAAATTGGATTTCTTCACAACGACAGTTTAAGGCGAGAATGCAGAGGCTATGTCCGGAGGCGGACGGCGGATCAGATCGGGAGAGAATTAGATAAAAATCCGTATTGTAGGTGAGAATTTATATGTGAATGGGGGTATAGAAGAAAAGAAGTGAAAATAAGATTCACCTCCTTTTTAGGATAAAATTACCTAAAATGCCATACTAATTTGTCAGTTTGAGATCTAGTAAAAGAATAGTACCTCGGGTTATCTGATTTGGTTAAAAGAAGGTTAGTTGAAAAAACTGACCGTACTTGGACCCGATAAGGACAGGCGGATTTTCCGTAGTTATGACGAAGACGGAGTGCCACGTCAGATACCTCTGCCAATAAACTACTGCCATGTCACTTAGAGGCGTTACTTTTCCCATGTCAGCAGCAAACCATGGGCTTGAGTTTTCCGCATTTTACACTGCAGGAATTTTTTTCTTTTCCTTTGTTTTTTAACCGCGATTTGTGTGAAATTCTGAAAATTTTTACTGTATGAAAATCAAGAAACACGATTCTCTAAAAACTTGTCCACTTGTATTAAGGACGTTGACAAATGTTTGGTACAATAAGACGTGTAAAAGCTTGAATTTTCTAATTTACAATTCAAAAAAAATCTTACATAGAAATTGTATGCTAGTATTTGGTCAGATTATTTTTAGGTCCACAAATTGTTCCAAAATATCCCAATCTAAGGCAATGTCTTTTTTTTTTGGGTAGGAAAGATAAAGTTTGCCTTCACTATAGTAAAACATGCGTACAGAGAGGATGATGGTTAGATTACAACTACTATAGTAATTACAATTATGGGTTGGTTCGGATTTTGTAATTATCAAACCAAATTAATTGTATCAGATTTTTAAATTTATAGACCAAACCAAACCAACAAATTTTTCAATATCGGATTTTCTCGGGTTTTTCGAATTTTTTCCGATAAACTTGTGGTCTAAATATTTCTTTAGTCCTAAATACGATTTTACCAATAACAATCATGTTTTTATTTTTTTGTATTGACCTCAACTATATTAGTCAATAGGTTGTATGGTTCCAATTTCAGTTTCTAGAAAACTGATGGATACTTCAATCAATCATCCCTCATCTTCCAAAGATAATCTTTCTAAAGGAACAGATAGAGAAGTCCTTTATAGAACATTTGCACATCCACAAGATCTGGTTTCAGACGACGATCAACAACTCCTCAAATTTCCTTACATTCTTATGTTTAATAATGTCCATTGTAATCGCATCCAGAGATAGTGAAATAGTCACAATTTACACAACCATATAACTATAGTAATTGAGCTTTCCAAATGATATTTCTTCTGCCAACGCAAAACTACCAAAAAGATAAACTGCATATCATATTGCACTCTACATAAGAATTATCACTGACTTCTTAAGAGTAGATATTACACCTAAAAGTCCTAAAAAAAATAAACGAAAACAGAATATATTAAATTGTAAGAAGTTGGGCATCTCAGTTGACATTACAACAAGAGGAGCGTGTTTTCAAAATACTTGTAAAGGCATAATGATCTCACTTCCAGTCTTTGGGAGATATGTTGCAGTTCTATCCTTTCCCTTAGGATAATTTTTGCAATACCTGAAATATTTGTAAATAATTAAATATTTTAGGCTCGAAAGGTGATAGACAACTTTTTGTCTTTCATGACCAAATCTCATCACAATAAAGGTCTCTACTTTATAAATTATTTTTTATTTTACACCAAAATACTAATAAAAGCTTAAAATAAAAGAACGATGAAATGCAAACTAGGATAAAATTAAACTTCTTTGTCGCCAAATCGCATAACAATGTAAGAAATACATCACACTCAATTTTACATAGTCCATATTATTTAAATAAATAATTCAAAAGATAGTAATAAATTAAAAAAATCTCAGTGGAATAGTACAACATGTAAGCACGCAATTGACCCGCGCAACTTTTAAAAGCAGTATTTTAAAAATATTAACTTATTTTTTATTTTAATAGGATTTCAATCAACTTTTAGTTTTAATTTTAAAACATAAGTTTAAAAACACAAAAAATAATTTTATAGTATTTCTTCTCTTATTATATATCTTTTTATTTTATCTTTTTTTTTATTTAAGCTTATTAGTATATTATAGTGATAATATTTTAATTTTTATCATTATTTTAACATGGTTTTCTTTACCTTTTTATAACATTTAAAAAATACCAAAAATATTTTTATTTGTATATATAGTTCACTTTAATAGTTTATTCTTATTAACTAAGATGAATTAGTATATTCTGATAGTATTTTTATTTTTATTTTTATTTTTGTTCATTGAGAAAGAATTGAATTTGGGCCAATTGGGAGGTCATTCTTGGATTTTAGTGGCCTAGCAAGACAAAGGCACATTCTTCCCATCCCATTAGCCCACTTTTCACTTAAAACACAAGATTTAATCTTAGTCATTTATTCCCCTCTAATCCAATGATCATCATCCCTTCTACTTCAATATAAAATACCCAATTATGGAAACCCTACCCAAGGTGGAAGAACCTTAGAACACCTACCGCTGCTCCTTCTTCCCTTCACCACAACCTGCCGAAAACACATAGAGATACACATACACACACAGAGAGATACACACACACGGACACATCATAGAGAAAAGGAAGAGCCAACTCACCCTCTCGTTCCGCTACTGTGGCCGGAAATCCAGCGAGCTACTCCTGAATCCCTACACAAGAAGAAAAGTCGACCTCCCTTCAAGAAAAGAACGGTCGCACCCCAGCCCCTTTCCACCAGAACCCGCCAAAAAACTTTAAGTCCGACGACGTCTATCTTCTCCCTTTTTTGCTCTGATTTTTATCTAGCCGGATCCAATATTTCCGTTAGACGTATTTTCCGTCGAGGTATCCAAACAAAAGGGAGTTTCAGTCAGTGAGTTTGTCCGCTTGGTGTTGCCGATCGAAGTTTCCGATCGTGTGTCTAATTGCTTGTTCAAATATTTACTGATGATTCATTGTTGGGAGTTCTTTCATTAATCGGGCTTTGAAAGATTTCATCAGTGAGGTCCATTTCTTTCTCTCTTTTGCCGTTTTGCTTAATGTCATGCTTTTGTTTTGATAGCCTCGTTAATCGATCTGTGCTCTGTTTTAGTTGATCGTATGAGTTGATGTTTTATTCTCATGTTTTGGAGTGTGTCCTATTAGTATTTGATTTGCTCAGTTTTGTTTTGCTAATTGTTGTTTGTATACGGTTTGGTTTAATCTTCTTAGATATATTTTCACGACTAAAAAAGTTTGGTTGCCCTGATTCGTTGCTTCATTAAGATATAAATATTTAATGCGGGTTGATTAAAATTTTGGTGACTTCAAGTATTTGGCCGTATGTTTGGACTGAAAGTTAAAAGTGAATTGGAATATTTTATTGCTCTCTTAATTGCTCAGATCGCTAGAAGCATGCTTAGGCCGACCACAATCAGGTAGGCAAACTTTAGGTCTTGTCTTTTAGTTCATTTGAGGTAAGATGTCGTTCTCTATATTTCGGAAAATGTCCCGAAAAGTTTGTAAATATTTTATCCGGGGAATGCCCCGAAGTACATGTAAATGAAGGCAAGAGACTGGATAATGCGAGGTAGCATAGAATAGAACTTTAGTATTTTATTTTATTTTTATTCCTTTTTTTATGTGGGGATGACCTCGAGCCCCCTTCGTGTTTATTTTCGCTTTTGTGTGTTTTCA
>AWOL01S0247604.1:0-28299 GCA_000715115.1 Nicotiana otophora | reverse complement strand
CCCTCCCCAATTACTTTCTATGTTTGCTATTAGAATTGAAATAGTTGTATCTCTATATTCGTATTAAGATTTTTATAATAAAATTCTCTGACCTTTATATTCTCTTTGCTTATTTGATCACTTAGCCTAATCCATATAATTTAAGTTCGGTCGGGACCCACAGTTGTAGACCTCGAAGAGTGCCTAACACTTTCGCTTTGAGGTAATTTGAGTCCTTACCCGATCTTTGATGGCGTTGACTAGTCAAACAAAGTTATCAACACAATAGGTGCCCTAACATACCTTAAAAAGCGTTAGGTGATGACTCTTATTTTATCACTCTATCTCCCACTCTAAAAAAGAGTTGTCACGACGTCGAAACCCGCTTTCGCGAGAAAACGGGGCGCGACAAATAATATTTTTTTTCTTATTGTGTATATATTCTCTCTATTTCTCTCATTATATGTATTCAATAGTTTTTGTTTAATGGCTTCTTTATTTTTGTTTCTTTGTTAGTTCTTAGTTTGATTTAGTAGCGTCTTTAATGTTTTAGTAGATAATAAACCTTAATAAGCCTTTGGTTTTCTTAATGCTACGGTTCTTTCTAAAGGTAGTTGTTTTGTGAATCGGGTGATTCGTCCCAACGATGGATGGCGTGACAACCTTCTTAAGGGAATGAGTCCATTTTTGGTGTTTAGATAATAATAGTAGTAGTAATGATTAAAAAGACCTAATTAAGTCATGCTCAAAAAGTCAAACATGCTTCAATTGGTACCAACACACTTAACTATGTGCTTAAGGTTAGAAACAAGGTTTCTGAAAGAAATAGCTCTAGTTAGTGATTCTTGTGTTGACTTTGGCAATCATCGAGTGGTTTAATTAGACCATAGTAATTTTTAAACTTGAATGTGATTGTTATGGGCCATCGACTCTGTCCACTTTAATAATTCGGCTGCGTGAGGAGTGAGATGAATTGTTGCTAGTCCAAGTATCCGTGCGAAGGATCTAGAACTTTTCCTGAATGTGTTTCAAGGCAAAATCCTAAGTTTTGCTTGGTTTGAAAAGTGATTGTAGTCCCTCCTTGACCCGTTTGAGTCTTCTACTGCCAACCAATGTCATTATCCCTAGTCAACACCTTTGAACCTCTAGCCTTTCTAATTTGATAATCATGTTACAAGCATTTACCCACTTTATCGTGACCCTCTCTTGGCACCCGAGCTTTCATTAATACTCTTGTGAAATAAATAGCTAAAATGTAAGTTTGGGGGAGTGACAAGGAGCTTGAAAAAGGTATCAAGGAACAAAAAGAGAAAAGAAATGATGTGAATGAAAGGCAAGAAAATAAAAGAACAAAAAAAAAGTGAATAAATGGAAGAGTTGGAGGGATTCAAAGAGAGGTAATGATCCCAAACATGAAGAAATCAAAGAAGGATAAAAAGAATATAAGGGTCAAGAAAGAGTGATGTTAAGTCTCTCTAATCCCTCAAGGAAAAGAAAAGTGCCTCAAACAATTGGCAAAGTGTGAGCCGAGAAATGAAAATTGGAGTGTTTAAGAAAAGGTGTAACCACTCACCCATGCTGTATCCAACCCTAATCCAAAAGCCTTCATTACATCCTGAAAGAAGTCCTACTTGATTTCAAGCCGAGTGAGCTTACATTAGTGGCGATCTACATGAGGGGCAAGCCCATGATACTTGAAGTCATACTTGCGATATTCTCTTGAGAGAGATGAGTGAACCTTTCATAAATCTTTGGATTGCGTGCTAAACTTCTTAAGTGAGCTATGCAAATGGAAAATAGAGGAGGAAGAGTTTGGAGTCCACCATGACCTATATGATAGAGCAAGAGTCCTTGATGAGTAAAGTCAATTCTTGAAGCTCGAATGTCACATTAGAACTATATATGCATGAATGTTTAACTTGTCTCCTTGTTGATAATACATGAGTAGTGTGGGTAATTGTTGGTCCCAACTGATGTATGGATAGCTCACCTTTGATTCGCTGAAATGACCCTTAACTTTTGGAAGTGGGAACTAATTTATTTGCTTGAAGACAAGCAAATAATTAAGTTTTGGGAGTTGATAAGTGGGGATTTTGACTGCTTATTAGCATTTTTTAGCTTCTGTTTTAGTCCAAAAGCATTGAATTGTGTTCTCAAAACTGAAATTATGCAAAATTACAGGAATGCTGGAAGTTTGGTCTCCCAAGATAAAATCTGACTCAAAAAGGAGTGTTCCGAAGTACAAGGCAATAAAGGGTGCAGAAGCACAAATGTGCGGTCAACAGAAGGAATTCTGCGGCTGCAGAAGAAATTACGGACCGTAGAATTCCATCTGCGGCCGCAAACCAAGAAAAATAGTTTAGCTGAACTTTGCACAAAATGCGGACCACACTTGAATTGTGCGGCCGCAAAACTGGGCTAAGGGTCGAATATCAGAGAGTATGCAAAAAGACCAAGTCCAGGAGCCTCTTTGAATCGTGAACAGCACAAGAATTGTGCGGCCCCAGTCCAGCAATGTACGGCCGCAGAAGATTGCCTCGCGGCCGCAGTTCAGAAATGTGCGGTCGTAGAACTCCACTCCCTATCAGATGAAGAAATCTGCGGACCGCACATGGAATTGTGCGGCCGCAGAACCTCCTGAGGAGCATTTGTGTCCGAGATTTTCAGCCTTGTATAAATAGACGAGTTTCACCAAATTAGGTCAAGTTTGAACATTTGAAGTTGTAGTTTTTTTTCTTTACTATTTTAGGAAGTTTCAAATTACTTTGGTGTATTTACATTAGATTAAATTATTTTAAACTTCCATTATGAGTTTAATTAGTTTTTCTTCCTTATTTTCTTCAAATCCCATTATGATCAGCTAGAGGGTATCTAATTTAGTGCTTGTTTATGATTGGGTGTTGATTATTTAACTTAGTTCATGATTTAATCGTAGAATTAATGGTTGCAAATATTATTTCATGCCTATTTGACTTAGTCTGTGCTTGAGAAAGAGGGATCTAGTCTAAGATAACTTAACTAACAAGGAATTGGGTCAATTGTGAGGCTGATTACCCCAATTAAAGGGTTCAACCTAGAGATAGTAATAACCCAGTTTGAGCTCTTATCAACTATTTTGGGTGATACCCATTTGGTCTTGAGAAAGCCAAATTGGGCAAAACCACTCTCTGACCGAGAGGTATTGAGTGAGTAATGTAGAGTTGAGAGATATAATACACTCGAATCAACAAAACAAGCATTAACGTCTTTATCCCATTAGGCAAACACCTAGGTTATGGTCACAACCCTAGGCCTTTTACCCATTTGGAAAACCCTTAAAAAATAATTATCTCTAGTCTACTTTCTTTATCTTGCAATCATTAGATTAACAGTAGAAATATAAAATAAATCATTGTTGTGGAAGTATAATCTAGATAATCCAATTGCTCATTTGAAATATATACCCTTAACTCCCATCCTAGCTCCCAGTGGATTCGACCCCAACTTCTAGTTGGGTATTTATTATTGCATACGACCGTTTCATATCTCTATTGAGGTGTGCTTTGAACGTGATCAATTACCTCGAGAACCGGTGAAAATATTGCTAAATTGTGAAGTGACGCGTGTTCGGAGTATTAAATGCGGAGAGACGTGTGTCTAATCAAGCGTCAGAAACTTTTCAGAAGGGATTCAAAAATTTTCCACCAAGAAAGGAATCTTCACCAACTTCCTGATGACACAAAGATGTGCCACCGGAAAGTAGAGGGACTATCCATATAGGGAAAAATTGGTTCATATTAAATACTCGAGTAATAGAGCGACACGTGAAATTGGAGACAGACAAAAAATGAGGCAAGTGAAAATCAAGACCAGGAACAGCAGCTTCGGTTGGCACTGGGCATACCCCGAAAGGAATATTGCTAACAAAGACAAACAAATATTTGCTACCGATAACATTCAATGAAGAATATTCTGCAGTATTAAATACACAATCTGTTACAGAGGATTTTGACATTCATAGCCTGCCGTTACACATTTCAATGGCCCCCGTAATTGTAATTTACGAGGGGCTTGATCCTAGGGTCTTGTTCCCTAGATGTAGCAATATTGACTTCAACAACCATTGTAAGACAAGAAATTTCTAACAAACTTATGCTATACATATTTCTAAGCTTAATAATACTTTATTTTCAGTCTATTGATATTCTTATTGCTGTCTTCGGAAGCCTTGCTCTCGGAACCAAGTTGTTTGTTATCTTATCTCGATTTCAACGCTAAGTCTTATATTTTATTTGGTTTATTTATCATTTTGGGATCAAATCGATTCGATTGTCTATAAACAACGTTATAAATTAAACGGTATCGTTTTACGGGTAAACAAAAATAATTGGTTCAAAATATTTATCTTTTTCTAAATTTAAGATAGGTTTAAATATTCTTTTCCACCTCTACCTTTATTCTAATAAATGTGGAGAGAGATTAACGTGGTAAAATTAAAAATAGTATTAAATTGAGATCAAGAATAAATAAAAATAGTTTAGCTATTTGGTGTTTGGCACTATTTCTTGAGGATATTAGAACAAATATGTTAAGTGTAGTCTCTCGATAATTAAATGGTAATAGATTTTCTTTTTCTTTAGATATACATAATATTAAACAGTTGAAAAATCGCATAGAAGACCAGGAAGAATAAATTAATAAATTAGCAAAGGGAGGAGCTTCTTTCTTCAACAAAGGGTAATACTTATTCTTTTTCTTCCTAGTACTCTTAATAAGGTTGTTTATTGATAATTAAAAAACATGGAATATTATAATTTAGTGTTCTGAGGATATTCTAACTTTAAAATGAAAAATGTGAACATTGACAAATTAAAAGACGATATACTCCTTTGTATCCCAGTTGGTGATTGGTCACTGTCATAGAAAATCGGTATTCTAGTTGTTTATGATGAATAACACCACTCGCGTGCCTCAATATAATAATAAGAATTAGTGTACAATTTTAGGTGGGGTATAGTTGAATTCCTTCTTGTCGTGCAAAGATTAAATGCCATAAGTTATCTCTTATTTAATCGATATATTACTTTAATGTTGCTTGCGTTCTTTTTCTTACGTTTAGATTTTTTATTTATCAATTGTTGCATATTTGATCATTGACTTGTAAGGAATATCTAAAAGATATAGAGGCGACGAACTAATAGAGTAGAGTTATCAACATTCCGTGTTTAGTATTGGAATGTTAATATACATTATTCAAATATTACGTCAGTTCACTATATTAAAAATATATATTTATTTTTATTTGCTCATTTTAATAAATTAAGAGAAAAATAATTTTTTTTCTTATTTTATCCTCTTCATTAAATATTTATTTTTCAAATCATTTCTCCAAATTTTTTAAAATGTTATCATTATTATAGATGTTATGCTAAAAATGTATTATATTTATCATTTTTTAAAGGATAAATAAAGTCCATTATTGACAAGTAAAAGTGAACCGGGTAAGTATTTCACATGACATAAACAAAATAAAATGCCGCCTCGTTCTAGAAACTAAAGGTAAAAATCACTTGACAGTCATCGCTATGACCAATATTTAAAATATCTTTTTATTAAGAACAACATAAGAAGATCCAGGGAAAGTAGAATTGGCTTTTGGAAATAATGGATGAGCTTCAAGTTCCATAAAACATCTTTTCAGCATAGTATTTTTTTCTCTTTCCTTTTTTTTTTCCCTCGTGTTTTAATGATAGACAAGCTGCAATAACTGGCAGGTGGCTTCGTAAACCTGAAGAATTTTGGAAGCTTTTATTTTACTGTGTATATTTTCATTGTTATATATACAAATAGCGTAACAAACTTGTAGCAAACTCTAAATATGTAAAGAATAATCAATAACAATAATAACTATGCCTAAGTCTCAAACTAATTGAGGTTGGCGAAATGAATCTTCATTTCTTTCATTAGTAGTAGTAGTACTTCTCCATTTTAACCATCTGGTTTTAATATTGTGGGGAGTATCTTTATTTATCTTTTCATTCTCTTGAAATAACGAGCCTAGATATCTAAATTGTTTGTATTTTGGCACCGCAAATCTATCTAGTAATACCTCAACTTCGTTCTTGCTGGCCCAAGTGAAGATTAGTTTTGAATATTGACAAAGGAAGCTCAGGCATAAACCAGGTCCATCCCTTGTGTGCATAGACACAGGCAGATACGAGCATGTGGGATGCACGTGAAGATAAGCTTAACTTGGTATAATTGATTCTCCTAATCGAAAAGGTTGCACAATTGATAAGGAGAAGGACTCCTTAATCAAAGAGAACACTATCCAAGATAAGGGAGGAGTTAGAAGTTGAGATTAACTAGAACTCTTCCACCAAGGAAGAGTAGCATTAGAACTCTAGTTATTTTCTACTCTACTAACTCTATAAATCGCAGGATGTTCTCATTCTACATGTATGCACAAAAGTAGAAGTTAAACGTGAAATAAGAGCAAAATAGCAAGGCATTTTGCAAGCAATTCGTGTGTGATTCAAGTGTGCAAACCTGAAGCTACATGAACCATATAGAAGAACCAGCTCCAAGTATCTGTCTTTTATTCTAGTTCAATTGTAGTAGGTGTTTTCATATTGTACCTTTCAGCTTTATCTAGAGGCAATTGTAATAGGTACTCAGAGTATTCAAGTTAGAGTTAACTTGAAGTTGTCATAGTAGTTAGAGGCTGGTTGCCACAACAGGATTAGAGTTAATCCTAGGTTTACAAAAGTATTTTGTAAATGCAGTTTTTGGCTCAGTGATTTAGTGGAAGAGTTTGGAAAAATCCTACTGGGAAGTAGGTCGTGATTTTTTCACTTTTTGAGCCAGGTATTTTTCACGTAAAATACTTGTGTTCTTTACTTTCCGTATTTACTATTTCAGTAATAGTAGGTTAAGGAACACATAGAAGAACCCGGTCCTTCTATAATCAGTTTAGGCGAAAAATTGGGTACCACACAAATCGCCCCCCCCCCCCTCTTGTGTGATATTGAAGTTAAAAACATCAATTGGTATCAGAGTGGGTTATCCTTGAAGAGGCTAACACCTTAGGAGAAGATCAAGATGAGTACACCACCTGAAAACTGGGAAGGGCAATCCACTGCTAGGCCACCACTTTTCAATGGCCAGTATTACTCTTGGTGAAAAAACAGAATGAGAGATCACATCATAGGAGAAGACTATGAGCTATGGGACATTGCCACAGATGGACCACTGGCTACCATGAATATAAATGCCGAAGGAGAAGAGGTGGCAAAGGCAAGAGCTGACTGCACTGCTAACGACTTGAGGAAATGGGAGAAGAACGCTAAAGCCAAGAAATGGCTTATTTGTGGACTCGGTCCAGATGAGTACAGTAGAATCCAAAGTTGTACCACTGCTAAGAAAATCTGGGACACTTTACAAGTGGCTCATGAAGGAACACCTCAAGTAAAAAGGTCCAGAGGAACACTACTATATTCTCAATATGAGATTCACCATGAAGGAAGGGGAAACCATCCAAGAGATGTATACAAGGTTCACCACATTGACAAATGAACTTAAGTATCTTGGAAGAATTATTTATGAAGAAGACAGAGTTGAGAAGACTTTGACAAGGGTTCTGCCAGTTACTTGGGAGAGCAAAATCACTGCCATTCAAGAATCAAAGAACATTGCCAGTCTTAAGTTGGATGAGCTAATTGGAAATCTCACTGCTTATGAACTTAGAAGGCAAAACATGAAGATGGATGTACCCAAGAAGGAAAGAAGCTTGGCACTCAGAATCACTGAAGGTTCTTATCTAGAAGACGATGAAATGTCTATGATCACAAAGGACTTCAAGAAGTACCTAAAGAGAGGAAATGGTCCTTCAAGAAGTGGAAACTACAGAAAACCAAAGGCTCCTGAAAGGCAAACCAATGAGGGATGCTACAAGTGTGGTAAGACTGATCACCACATCAAGAACTGCCCTCAATGGGAAATTGAATGGAAAAAGAAAAGAGCTGAACGAAGAAACAGGAAGAAGGAACAGGTTCAACCCAAGAAGAACAAAAGATCAACAAAGGCTATGGTTGCTGCTTGGGGAGAAAGCTCAGATAATGAAGATGGAGATGAACAAGCATTTATGGCCATTGGAGAATCTGATGAGGAATCTGAGGTAAGTGTAATTCATCTCAAAGACAAGATTAAATTTTTGTCTAAAGAAAGGTTATGTGAATTACTTCTAGATTTCATTGATGAATCTGAGGATGTAAACAATGAAAATGAACAGCTGTCTAAGGAATGTGCGATTTTGACAGCAAAGTGTAAGAACCTGGAACTTAGGGTTAGTGAAACTATAAGTGAAAATACTGTATTAAAGAACCAGGTTCATGTATTTGAATCAAATGTCCTAGAACTTAGATCTGAAAACCTAAAATTGAAATTAGGAACAAGTAAGAAGATAGTTGATTGCACACAACTCACTCTAGAAGCAAATGTAGGTAAACTAAAAGATAAGTTGTATAAGAAGGATGAGCAGGTTAGAATTTTGAAGGAGGATCTAGGCAAAGTCAAGCATGAACTAGACAGAACTTGTAAATGGAACAGGTCCTCCGATGCACTTTCATGGTTACAGGAACATCATAATAGCAATAGAAGGGGACTTAACTTTGGGAATCTTTCACCTAAATAGAATCCCAAAAGCAAGTACCTTACACTTCCTGAGAACAAGATTTGTACTCACTGTGGTAAAACAGTTCACTATAAAAGTGAATGCAATGCAAAAGATAAGGCAAGGCAAAAGAATAAAGAATTTATTCAAGGGAAGAATAGGCTACCAAGTTAGGATAAAAAGAATCTGATTTATCCTTTTGCCTATAGAAAGGGACCCAAACTACTTTTGGGTTCCTAAGACTAACCCCTAATTTCCTTTTGTAGGTCCAAGTGAAGGGAAGCAGCCAAATATGATACATGGATAGTGGCTGCTTAAAGCACATGACAGGAAGCAAGAACAAGTTCCTTTCACTTGAGGACCTCAAAGGAGGTAATGTCTCCTTTGAAAATGGGAAGAAAGGTGAGATCATTGGAGTTGGAAAGGTAGGTAAGACTGATTCTCACTCTATTGAGAATGTCTACTTGATAGATGGCTTAAAATACAGTCTAATCAGTGTATCACAACTGTGTGATAGAGGTAACTTGGTAGCATTCACCTCTACCAAATGTTTTATGATTAATCTTACCACTGACAAGATTGTTTTGCAGGGAAAAATAGTGAACAATATATATATATTGTAGATCTGTCCACACTTTCAGAAAATGAACTCACTTGCTTAAGTGTGTTGGACAATGATCCCCTCCTTTGGCACAAGAGACTTGGACATGCAAGTCTGAGTCAACTCAACAAATTAGTTTCCAAGGACCTGGTGATAGGGTTTCCTAACATCAAGTTCAAGGAAGACAAAGTTTGTGAGGCTTGTGCAAGGGGGAAGCAAGTAAGATCCTCTTTTAAATGCAAGAAAACGGTAAGCACCACCGGGACGATGGAACTGGTCCATATGGATCTCTGTGGTCCAATGAGAACATTAAGCAGAGGTGGTAAAAGATATGTGATGGTGCTTGTTGATGATTACTCTAGGTTTACTTGGACATTATTTTTAACATCTAAAGATGAAGCATTTGACATGTTCACTTCTTTTGTTAGAAAAACTCAGAAACAACTAGGTAATCAACTTGCATCAATTAGGTCTGATCATGGAGCTGAATTTGAAAATGCTAAATTTGCTGAATTTTGTGATGAGCATGGCATAGATCATAATTTTTCTGCTCCTAGGACTCCACAACAAAATAGAGTAGTTGAAAAAAAGAATAGGACACTTGAAGATATGGCTAGGACTAAGCTTCTTTCTAGTAAACTGCCCCATAGCTTCTGGGCAGAAGTTGTAAATACTACATGCTACATCATAAATAGGTACATGACTAGACCTCTTGTAGAGAAGACTCCCTATGAGTTACTTAAAGGGAGAAAACCAAACATATCCCATCTTAGGACATTTGGATGCAAGTTCTTTGTGCACAATAATGGTAAAGACTCCCTAGGTAAGTTTGATCCCGGAAGTGACAAGGGAGTATTCTTGGGATATTCTTCAAATAGCAAAGCTTATAAGGTCTATAACAAAAGAACTATGTGTGTAGAAGAAAGTGTTCATGTGGTTTTTGATGAAACTTGCATTCTTTCTGAGAGGCAGGAACATGATGATGAAGCAATTAGGATGGTAAGAAACTCAAATGAAATGACAGCCCAGACTGAAGCTACACTAGAGGAAGGATCAAGAGATAGAATAGGTTCTTCCACCCAGGGCAACATGATAGGGGGAATAGAACAAAGAGGAAATGATTCTCAAACCTCAAGGGAACCTGTCCATGAACCTGTTCCATAACAACAAAGCATTGAAGGAACATCAAGGGGAAATCAGTTGTTTGTAAAATCTTACAAGTATCAAAGTTCTCATCCCATTGAGAACATAATCACTGATCCAACCTCTGGAATCAAATCCAGATCTTCATTAAAAAGTCTTTGTGCTTTTGATGCCTTCTTATCTCTTATTGAACTTTAAAATATTGCTGAGGCTTTGCAAGATGCAGACTGGGTAAATGCAATGCAAGATGAACTCAACCAATTTGAAAGGAGTCAAGTTTGGCATCTGGTACCAAGACCCAAGGACAAATTAGTAATTG
This sequence comes from Nicotiana otophora, assembly GCA_000715115.1. Taxonomy (NCBI): domain Eukaryota; kingdom Viridiplantae; phylum Streptophyta; class Magnoliopsida; order Solanales; family Solanaceae; genus Nicotiana; species Nicotiana otophora. The sequence continues at coordinate 17,607 of AWOL01S0247604.1, read as the reverse complement.
GCACAAAATGGGTCTTCAGAAACAAATTTGATAAAAATGGAACAGTTACAAGGAATAAGGCAAGATTGATGGTTCAAGGATATAGCCAAGAGGAGGGCATAGACTATGATGAAACCTTTTCTCCAGTTACAAGGTTGGAAGCAATAAGACTCCTCATAGCCTTTGCTGCTTACATGGAATTCACCCTTCACCAGATGGATATCAATAGTGCCTTCCTTAATGGCTATCTAAAGGAAGAAGTGTTTGTCAAGCAACCTACGGGGTTTGAAAGCAAGGAAAGTCCTGATCATGTGTACAAACTTGACAAAGCATTTTATGGGCTCAAGCAGGCTCCAAGAGCATGGTATGAAAGATTATCAAAGTTTTTGCTTGAGCATGACTACAATAGAGGTAAAATTGACAATACTTTGTTATTGAAAGAAAAAGGTAAAGATCTCTTGGTAGTTCAGATATATGTTGATGATATAATCTTTGGAGCAACTACTGATAAGTTAAGTAACGAATTTGCTAAACTAATGGGGAGTGAATTTGAAATGAGCATGATGGGGGAGCTTAATTTGTTCTTAGGCTTACAAATTAAATAAAATTAAAATGGAACTATGATCCATCAGCAGAAGTATGTAAAAGAGTTGCTTAAAAGGTTTAAAATGGAAGATTCCAAAGAAATTGACACTCCTATTGAAACAGCTACAAAGTTGGATATAGATGAACCTGGTTCATCTATTGATCAGAAGTTGTATAGGGGAATGATTGGCTCATTGTTATATCTCACTGCTAGTAGACCTGACATTGTTTTCAGTGTAAGCCTTTGTGCAAGATTTCCAAAGGAGTCTCACTTGATTGTTGTCAAGCGAATTTTGAGATATCTAAAAGGCACCACTGATCTCTGTCTATGGTATCCAAAAGGTAGTAATTTCAATCTAGTGGGATATGCTGATGCTGATTATGCAGGTTTTCTAGTGGATAGAAAGAGCACCTCAGGTATGGCACACTTTCTTGGCTCATGTCTTAGGCTACCAAAAAGCAAAATTCAGTGGCCTTATCTACTACTGAAGCTGAGTATGTTGATGCTGCTTCATGTTGTGCTCAATTGTTGTGGATCAAACAATAATTAATGGACTATGGAATTGATGTTGGTTCTATTCTCATTTTTTGTGATAACACTAGTGTTATTAGTATGACCAAGAACCCGGTTCATCACAAGAGAACTAAGCACATAGATGTTAGGCATCACTTTTGAGGGATAACTATGAAAAAAGGTTGATCACTGTGGAATTGTTTGCTACTGACAAGCAAATAGCTGACATCTTCACAAAACCCTTAAGTAGAGATCACTTTGAAAGGAACATGTTAGAATTATGGATGATTAAGATTACCTAAAAGGACCGGTTCAGAATTCACAAGGGGAAAAAAATTGAAAAGAAAAATTTAAAAAAACAATTTAAAAAATTATTTTTCGTTAGAAAATCTGAAAATGTGTATATAATTAGATTAATGTTTGCTCAGACTCATACTTTAAATAGTATACTCCTGTGCCATGTGTTAAAATAACTCATTAATCTCTAATGATATTTTCTCTATTTTGGCAAATTTAGACTTACATAAGAGAATTATCAGTGAAGAACCTGGTTCATCAAGATTACTCGATATTGTTTCTACACTCAACATAATTTGAAATAATAATATTTGGATCATGAGCAGAGTCCTACCTAATTCCAAACTCCTTTTGGACTTATCCGTTACAAGTGAACTAGTTCTGTTCAAAAGAGTCTCAACCGAATTGAAGTACCTAGATTCTAGGGATATACTCCAAAGTCTTTTCAAAACTGAAATTCAGTTTGATTAGACTTCTAAAAGTCTGAAAAGCTATCGTTACCCCATTAATTAATCCTCTTTAAATTGATCAACATTATTGTTTTCTTCACTCCATCTTCTCAAACCGTAAAATACTCTCCATCTTCTCTCATCTTCCAAACACAATCCAATTCTCTTCTCTTCCATACCCAAGCAAAAAATGGCTAACACTCCTGAAAATCCTTCATCCCCACCCAACGAAATCACACCCACACCATCTATCACACCTTCAACCATACCTCTGTCTAAGAAAGGAAGAACTAAGATGCTTGCTTGCAAGACTGTGGCAGGGAGCGCATTATCCAAGAAATTAGATAAACAATTGAAGGATAGCCAGGTCCAGGAACCTCAGAAATCTGAAGACTCATTTAAATCTGCTACTGAGGGGGAAGAAACGGTTTCTTCTGAAACCGAATAGTTATCTTCTGGCCCTAAAGTTACTCCTGAGACAATTTCTAATGTTGATACAAATTTGGAGAATAGGTTTATGCTGGTAGGGTCTATAGCAAGTGTTGAAACTATAGAGTCTGGAGAAGTTGGTGGTAAAAATAAAAAGGGAAAAGAAAAAGAGAGCAATAAAGTTAGGAGTGCTGTGAGGGGAAAGGGTAAAAACCTCTTAGTTTAATCAAAGACACAGGTGCAATGGTTATTGGGGCAGAAAAATCTGTTGGAGTAGAGGAGAGTGTAAAGAAAATAGGGGGAAGTAGATCTGGTGAAGTTGCTGAAGGGATGGTTCAACTTGGGAAAAATAGAGATGAACCTGTTTCATCCTGGTTCATCCAAGAAGGTACCAGTGAATAGCAAGGTGTGAGCCTTGGTACAAGAAAGTGGGGCTAAGGATGTTGAGATTGAGAGGCTGAAGAAGAGGTTGGCAGAGGTGGAGACTGAGAGAGATGCTCTCAGAACTTAGCTGGCAAGAGAAAAGGAGAAGAATGATGGCATTCTTCAGGATATGCTAAAACTCCTCCAAGCCAAAGATCAAGCACCTAGTTCTTCCCAGCCTTAAGCCTCTTAGCCTAGTGTAGATCAACCAGTGACCCAGTTCGGGATTTTTTGTTTTTTTTGCTCATGTTTCCAATGTTTCTATTTCTTCTTATGCTTTGTGATAGGATCTTATCAATCATCAAAGAAATTCACTATCTTTTGCTCTAACTGTTTGTTTATATTTCTTTGATAGTTAAAATTCTTAGCTTAATCTATGATGATTAACCCATGATTGCATTTGAAGTAGCCCCAGTGGCCATGAGTAAGTTTTAAAATCCGGTTATCTTACTTATTTATGCAACTTTTTGATGATTCCAAAAGGGGGGAAAGGTTGTGCTTTACACTTTGAACAGTGATGTTTATAACCTAATGTACCTGGTCCTTGATGATAAGTGATTAAAAGGAAAAATGTTTCTAACATTGTGTTGATGTTGAGCTAAGTTGAAACAGAGCCTAAGCTTATGAAAAGCATAAGGTATGTCATCATCAAAAAGGGGGAATTTGTTGGCCCAAGTGAAGGTTAATTTTGAAGATTGACAACGGAAGCTCAAGCATAAACCAGGTCCATCCCTTGTGTGCATAGACACGAGCAGATTCGAGCATGTGGGATGTACGTGAAGGAGATAAGCTTAACTTGGTATAATTGATTCTCCTGATCGAAAAGGTTGCACAATTGATAAGGAGAAGAACTCCTTAATCAAAGAGAACAATATCCAATATAAGGGAGGAGTTAGAAGTTGAGATTAACTAGAACTCTTCCACCAAGGAAGAGTAGCATTAGAACTCTAGTTATTTTCTACTCTACTAACTCTATAAATCGCAGGATGTTCTCATTCTACAGGTATGCACTAAAGCAGAAGTTAAACTTGAATTGAGAGCAAAATAATAAGGTATTTTGCAAACAATTCATGTGTGATTCAAGTGTGCAAACCTGAAGCTACATGAACCAGATAGAAGAACAAGCTCCAAGTGTCTGTCTTTTATTCTAGTTCAATTGTAGTAGGTATTTCATATTGTACCTTTCATCTTTATCTACAGGCAATTGTAATAGGTACTCAGAGCATTCAAGTTAGAGTTAACTTGAAGTTGTCGCAGCAGTTAGAGGCTGGTTGCCACAACGAGATTAGAGTTAATCCTAGGTTTACAAAAGTGTTTTGTAAATGCAGTTTTTGGCTCAGTGATTTAGTGGAAGAGTTTGGAAAAATCCTATTGGGAAGTAGGTCGTAGTTTTTTCACATTTTGAGTCAGGTGTTTTCCACGTAAAATACTTATGTTCTTTACTTTTCGCATTTACTATTTCAGCAATAGTAGGTTAAGGAACACATAAAAGAACTCGATCCTTCTATAATCAGTTTAGGGAAAATATTGGGTACCACACAAATCACCCCCTTCTTGTGTGGTGTTGAAGTTAAAAATATCAGTTCTTCTATGGTGACTAAACTTGCAGTGCATGTACTCAGTCTTACTTCTACTTATCTTAAAACCCTCACTCTCTAAGGTGTTCTTCCACAACTCAAACTTTCGGTTGACACCCTCGTTAGTATCATTAATTAACAAAATATTATCAGCAAATAGCATACATCATGTGACCTCATCTTATATTTCGTTGCTTAGCTCATCCAAAACTAGGAAATATAAGTAGGGGCTCAAGGCAAAACCCTGGTGTAAACCCACTATTATGGAAAATTCTCCTATATCTCCTACTACTATTTTTACGCTAGTGACAACTCATTCATACATGTCCTTTATGATATTTATATATTAAATATGAATTCTTTTCTTCTCCATCACCCACCAAAGGACCTTCTGTGAAACTCTGTCATATGCTTTCTCTAGGTCAATAAACACCATGTGTAGATCTTTCTTCTTTTCGCGATAAATTTTCATCAATCTTCTTAGAAAGAATATAGCCTATGTTGTAGATCTTCTAGACAAAAATTCAAATTGATTCTTTTTCACTCTTGTCATGTTCCTAAGTCTACGCTCTATCATACGTTTCCAGAGTTTTATTGTATGACTCATTAGTTTAATGCCACGATAGTCCGCACAACTTTGAATATCTCCGTGTTCTTATAGATTGAAATCAAGGTACTCTTTCATCACACTTCGGGCATTCTACTACAGTCAGACCTCTCTATAACAATATCCCTATATAACAGCCATTCACTATAAAAGCCTAGTTTTTCTCAGAACTGATTTTTTATGTTATATTTTACCTCTCTATAATAGCTTTCTACCTATAACAGCAACAACCATCTTTATGACAATACGCTCTTTGTAAAATTACCCCTCTATAACAGCCATATATATTTTCTAAGATTATTATTAATAATAGTTCTAAATATTTTAATCAAATATTTTATAACTTTAATATAAAACTTATAATAGAAATATATATCTTAAAGATAATAGTACGTTCCATGAAAATATACACATTATCGTTATGTTTTTTTGAAGATCTTCAAATGATATATTTTTCATTAGAAAACTACAAAAAAGATACTTAAAAGATTTATTTATACTTTTTGAAGATATGCATATCATTCTCTTTTATTTGAAGATCTACACATGATATATTTTATCATGTGTAGACTTTGAAGAGATTTGTAAACATAATATATTCATATTTTCTTTAGATATGCAAATCATAATTTTTTATTTGAAGAGATTTGCACGTGATACTCTTTTGCTGAAAGTTTGGATGCAAGTTTTCGTCGATTCAAGCGTATACCGCTAGCAAGAGACTGGAATCTACGAAACAAGCTACAATTATGGAGTTCTTCCATCAATCTTGAAAGATTTAATTGTGTGCCTTAGAGATTAAATGTTTGTACGTTTAGTTATGAATTTATTTTAATAATGTATTAGATTTCTTTAGCATTTAATTCGTGAAATATTCATATCTTTTGAGATTTTGAATTTAAATATTTTTTACCTTTATATGAAATATTAAAAAAGAAAAAAAAATTAATGTTTGGATAATTTTTGTCTATAACAGCCAAAATATATTCAAACGCCAAATGTTGTTATAGGTGTATAACAGCCATTCACTATAAAAGCCAAAAAATTTCGGAACAAACGATACTGTTATAGAGAGGTTTGACTGTACTTCTTTGTATAATATTAAATAGCTTGGTGAGCCATGATACTCTATCCTCTGCAAGACATTTCAAGACCTCTATAAAGATACTATCTAGACGGCAAACCTTTCTAACCTTCATATTTTTCATGAGGTCCTTTACCTCTATCGGCCTAATTCTGTGGGTATAGCTAAAGTTTCTATAGTACACAGATATCTGGAGGTCTAAAATGCTATACTCTTAGTTCTAGTTAAATAATTGGTCAAAATATCCTCTTCATCTTTCCTTTATCTCATTATCTCTTGTCATTACTTGTTGGGAATCATCTTTAATATATTTCACCTAATTTAAATTCTTACCTCTCTTCTCTCTTAGTCGTTCTAGTTTAAATATTTCTTTCTCCCCTTCTCTTGTCCCTATCTTTTAGTACAAGCCATCTAGAGCTTCCTTTTTGTAATGATCCGACCGGTCATTTTGAGTTCTAAAATTCTATTTCCTATTTGAAACTTTTCGTAAGCCGGTTTGATGATTTATGACTTATAGGGATGAATGGTTTTGTTCCCGAGAGGCACTAGAGTGAATTAGCTCTTATGTTCGGCTTGCATCTCGGGTGGTCCGAGGTTGATTCGGTGCTTCTAGTTGAAAGTTGGAACTTTGAACTTAATAAAGTTTGACATTTTGTTGTTTGATGCTTGATTCTTAGTTTTAATGTTGTTTGTGGTATTTTGAGCCTTTGTACAAATTTGTATATGGTATACAGACTTGTTAGGATGATTGCACGGGGTCATGGGGTCTTGGGTTAGTTTCGGGGTGGTTTTAAATTATTTTGAGCTAAGTTGGTTGCTGTTTTTTTTATTGTCAGTGGTGCTCTTCGCAATCGCGTGGAATGTGTCGCGATCGCGCATAGGGAGAGTTGGTCTAGAGGAGTTGTGCTTCGCAATCGCTTGGAGTGGTTCGCGATCACAAAGCTTTGGCAGGGATTGAATCGCGATCTCATGAGGACTTGCACGATCGCGTAGAAGACTGGCCAGTTGGCCTTCACGATTGCGTGTGTGCAGTCGTGATCACGTAGAAGGATGTCAGGCAGTGGAACTCAGTGCTTCATGATCGCGTGAGATGGAGATCTCGATCGCGATGTGTATTTTGCTGGCAGGGGGTATTTTATGTCAAGATTTCAGGATTTACCTCATTTTTACCATTTTTGAATTTTGGAGAACGAGAGGAGGGGATTTTGAAGAGGGGTTTTACTACAATCTTGAGGGTAAGTAATTGTTACTTGATTTTGATCATATATCTTGATTTTATATGAATTTCTACACCTAAAACATAGAATTTAAGAGTAAAATTTTGGCTTTTTAACTACAATTTAAAAGAGTATAATTTGAGATTTTGAACATCAATTTGGACTCGAATTTTGAAATTAACCACATATTTGGACTCGTGGAGTTATGGGTCAACGAGATTTGACATGGGACTCAGATTTGACCATATGGGCATGGGTTGACTTTAATTGATTTTTTGAGATTTGATTAAAATTAAAAGATTTATTATTTGAAATTGTTTTTTACGAGTTTATTTGATCTTATTAAGTATTATTTGATTAGATTTGGGTTATTCGGAGGAAAATTTCAAAGGAAATGTAGTATTTCTGGATTGAAGCGATCCCGGGAGAAGGTAAGTCTCTTGTCTAATATTATTAAGAGACCATGTTCTACAAATTGGACTTATGTGCTACATGCTACTTGATTTGGGAGTGGCGTATATGGGAGGTGACGAGCGTATATATACACACTAAGGATATATCATGTTTGGGGTAATTTTAAATTTTTTTACGCCTTGTTTGATTGTTTGTTCTTCTTGACTTATGCTTTATTTAATTGTATAACTACGTGAGCCTATGTATTCATGATAGAAGTCATGTTTTAGCTTATGACATCTTATTTGAAGCATGATGGGCTATTCTTTAGATGTTGATACACTTGTTTTGGCTGTAGTCATACTTTATGTCATAATTACTTATGCGCATCTTTATTTATTATGTCTTTATGCATTTTATTGTTGTTTTTCTTGAAATATGCATACATCCTTAGAGATGGATATGATGATATGGATTGATTTCATTGGCATATTTGGACATATGAACGATTATATTGATATTGATATGTTATGGCACGATGGATTTTTGTGCGATGCTTGGATATGGATCCGTCCCTCCAGAATTTGGTGATTACTCATATTACATTGGATCCTATGAGCGCATGTGCTACAGTTATCATGTTGAGCACGTGGGACGTGATAGATAATGTCGGAGCACATGCGATGTGCTGGATATTAGTTATGATTGAGTCTTGAGCATGCATGATCATCCTAGATTCCTGTAGAAACATATATATATGTGCCACTTGATGCATATCATCTTTATATGCGGATTTAGAAACTGTATTGTATTTTGGCTATCTTGTTTGAGAAGCATGCTTATCTTATCTCTATTTTGCGCCTCAGTATTATATCCGTCATTCTTGGTTATTTCGTGATTTCATGCTATTATGAACTGCTCAGGTTATATAAAGTGAGTATCATATTTTTGTCAAAATCTGGCTACTACGTTTTCGAGATTAGATATGATACTTACTGAGTACACGTATTTTTGTACACAATTAACACTACTGCATATTGTTTTTGTAGTTCTTGGAATTTTACCTAGCAACATTCAAGAGGGCGCTTAGTAATTGTTTGGAGACTTCGTGGTGAGTTGTTGTTCCTGCTTTATAGCTTATGGATTCACCTTCTTATCCATTTTACTATTGTTTAATTCAGACAATATTGTTATGTTTTGAGACTCAGTTTTATTTTATTTGGTTGCTCATGACTTCGTACTACCGGGTTTTGGGAGTTATTGTAGTACTTTTTCGCTTTGGTGGATTCTCTTGAGATTTATTATATTTTATTTATATCACGACAATAGTTTATCTTGTAGTTATCATGTTTTGGTTGATTTGGATGTTGGCTTACCTAGGATGTCGGCTTACCTAGTATGTTAGAGTTAGGTGCGATTATCACCTTTGGTGGGATTTTGGATCGTGACAAAGCTGGCATCAGAGCTCTAGGTTTATAGGTTCTAAGAGTCATGAGCATGTTTAGAAGAATCTTACGGATTGGTATGGAGACGTCTATACTTATATTTGATAATCTATGAGACATTTACGAAACCTTCACTTTCTTTCTCTATCACGCGACTTTGTTTCATCATAAAGTTTGAATTTTACTCTTTATTCTCTCATAGATAGTGAAAATACATGATTTAGCTGCGACTGAGCAGGATCCAACACCCTAGGTTGTAGCCGCTACTCGAGGTAAAGACCAGAGCAGAGGCCTGGCTAGAGCCCAGACTGTCACGACCCAAAATCACATGTGCCGTGATGGCACCTATCGCGATACTAGGCTAGCGGACAACTCAAAATACAAGCATATTTAATTCAAAACCTAGTGAAATAGGTTTAAGTAAAATCTCATAATAACTGGATAAAAACATTGCAACTCAATGCAGAATTTCCTAAAATTTGGGTGTCACTGAGTACATGAGCATCTATACAATAACATGGTCTGGCTGCGGAAACACTGTCTAGGAGGATAGAACAGTATGAATGAAAGTAAAGAAAAAGGAGGAGAGTCAAGGTCTGTGAACGTCAAGGCAGCTACCTCGATAGTCTCCGAGCTGAATAAGCTACAACACTAGCAACCTCCATGTCCGGAAGCACATGGATCTGCACACGAAGTGCAGAGTGTAGTATGAGTACAACCAACTCAATAAGTATCTTAAATAAACAAGGCAAGGTAAGAGATGCATGAATAACTAATCATGCTAGCTATCACTTGAGTGGTTCCATCTTTTAAATTGGCACAGAATAATATTGAAAATTAACTCATCAAGTTTGGTGAGAAAGCAGTCGTGTGTGTGCATGTGTATAGTTTCTCAAATACTCTTCTCAGACAATATCATGGTATGTAGAGGTGATAAGCAGTTAAATCAGGTAAATGATCAAGGAAATGCAAATCTACACAACACTGGTCGGATTCTCTCAACTTTCCATATCCGTTCCAAACCACTGATCAGTATTCTCAATAACCGTGTGTACACCATCAAGAGAGAAACATGAGAGAGTGAACTTAGGGGGATGGATCCGTATATACACGCTGCACAGACAACTTACGTGTTGCACGGATAACTCATGTGCTAATAATAGAACCCGCTTGGATAACTCACATGCTGCACGGACAACTCACTTGTCAATAACATCAATATATGGATCCGCACGGATAACTCACGTGCCAATAACACAATCCGCCTGATATGGTCATAGGCCTCCAGTCCAAACATGTCATACATGAGCAAATAAACAAGTATACATGTATGTGATGAATGAATAACAATTCTCATGCTCCTGGACTGGTATAAATGACATGCTAATGTTTAGGCATGTGCAAAGTGTGCTATCATAACTCAAATCGGAAATTTCATCACTGAAAAGCATTTATCAAGTTCGTTCAGGGATTAAACCTCTATGTAGCCTCAATATGGCTCAAATAGATCACACAAACTGTTACTAACATGAGAGATATCATAGCTTAAAGCTTAACAGTCAATTCTAGGCTTATAAGAGCCCGAGCACAACCAGAACATGAATAAATGACCCTGGTGCCCACACATGGGTTCATCCCCACGCATGTGCGCACCCAATAGCATGTAGCTATCACAATAATTCAGGCAACTAGTGCCTCAACTGAGTTTAAATAAGATACTTACATCAAGCAAATCAAATCACTCTGCTACCCACACGTATCGACCTCCAAAAGGCTCGCATCTAGCCAAAAACAACGTAATACCATTCTCAAATATCGCCTCCAACCGAGCTTCCAAAGTCTAAAAATTAGAAAAAATGACTTAACTCTCGACCTTATAACTCTGCCAGACATCTCGCACCTGTGGTTCCGCATGTGCGGACAAATTCTGCTTCTATGGTTTCCCCCTGAAGGCCCTGCCTTCGCTTCTGTGGATCACACTCCGCATTTGCGGAGTCGCACCTGCGACCTAGGCTCCGCTTCTGCGGAAAACGCGTGCCTTTCGCCTTTCACACATGCGTTCCCATTATCGCATCTGCACTCTCGCAGGTGCAGCAAATAACTCGCACCTGCGCATCCCCTCAGCCCAGCCAAAATCCAATTCTGCAATGCCAACCACGTTCCTGCGGTCTCGCACCGACGACCAAATCCTTCGTAGGTGAGATCGCACCTGTCCAGAACTCCTCAGCCAATTCTTAAGTTCAAAATTCGATCCGTTAACCATCTGAAGCTCCTGAGACCTCAACAAAATATACCAACAAGTCCTAAAACACGATATGAACTTAATTGAGGCCTCAAATCACATCAAACAACATCAAAAACATGAATTGCACCCTAATTCAAGCCTTATGAAAACTAATAAATTCCAACTTCTACAATCGATGCCGAAACCTACCAAATCAACCCCGATTAACATAAAATTTTTCACACAAGTCATAAATTGCACGACGGACCTATTCCAACTTCCAGAACTAAACTCTGAGCCCAATAACCACAAAGTCAACTCTTGGTCAAATTTCTTAACTCTCCAAACTTTTAAGTTTTCCAACTTTCACCAATTCAAACCAAAATCACCTACGGACCTCTAAATCAATATCCGGACACATTGCTAATTCCAAAATCACCATACAAAACTATCAGAACTGTCAAAACTTTATTCCGAAGTCGTTTACACACAAGTTAACATCCAGTCAACTTTTTTAACTTAGGCTTCCAACCTTCGGACTAAGTGTCCCAATTCATTCCAAAACATCCCCGGAACCAAACCAACTACCCTGACAAGTCATATAACAGCAATTGTGCACAGAATAAGCAGTAAATAGGGGAACACGGCTACAACACTCAAAACGACCGACCAGCTCATTATATCCTCCCCCTCTTAAACAAACGTTCATCCTCGAAGGGGTATATAATCATACCTGGAGTATCAAATAGGCATGGATATTTGTTCCGCATCTTCCGATCGGTCTCCCAAGTAGCCTCCTCGACTGGCTGACTTCTCCACTGCACCTTCACTGAAGTTATGTTCTTTGACCCAACTTCCGAACCTGCCGATCCAAAATGGCCACCGGCTTCACATCATAAGTCAAATTACCATCCAAATGAACCGTGCTGAGTCCAAAATATAAAACGGATCGCCGACATACTTTTGGAGCATTGAAACACAAAACACTAGATATACACTCGATAGACTAGGCGACAATGCAAGCCTGTAAGCCACCTCTCCAATCCTCTCAAGCACCTCAAAAGGCCCAATATACCGAGGGCTCAACTTGCCCTTCTGTCCGAACCTCATCACACCCTTTATAGGTGAACCTCTGAGTAGTACCTTCTCCCCTATCATGTAAGAAACATCACAAACCTTCTGATCGGTGTAACTCTTCTGTCTGGACTGCGCCATGTAAAGCCGATCCTGAATCAACTTAACCTTGTCCAAAGAATCCTGAACCAAGTCACTACCCAATAGCCTAGCCTCACCAGGCTCAAACCAACCCAGCGGAGACCGACACCGTCTCCCATACAAAGCCTCATACGGAGCCATTTGAATGCTCGATCTATTATAGTAGGCAAACTCTGCAAGCGGCAGAAACTGATCCCAAGAGCCCCCGAAACCTATGACACAAGCGCGTAAAATATCCTCCAATATCGGAATAGTGTGCTCGGACTATCCGTCTGTCTGAAGGTGGAATGTTATACTCAACTCAACCCGTGTGCCTAATTCTTGCTGCACTACTCTCCAAAACTGAAATGTAAATTGCGTGTCCCGATCTGAAATGATGGACACTGGCACACCGTGAAGGCGAACAATCTCGTGAATATAGATCTCAGCCAACCGCTCCAAAGAATAAGTAGTCCCAACTGGAATGAAATACGCGGACTTGGTCAACCGATCCACAATCACCCAAATAGCATCAAACTTCCTCGAAGTCCGTGGGAGCCCAACTACGAAGTCCATGGTTATACGCTCCCATTTCCACTTCGGATTCTCAAGCCTCTGAAGCAATCCACCCGGTTTCTGATGCTCGTACTTCACTTGCTGACAATTTAGGCACCGAGCTACAAACTCCACTATATCCTTCTTCATCCTCCTCCACTAATAGTGCTGCCTCAAGTCCCGATACATATTTGCGACACTCGGATGAATGGATTACCATGAACTATGGGACTCCTCAAGAATCAACTCACGTAGTCCATCTGCATTGGGCACACAAATCCAACCCTACATCCTCAACACCTAATCATACCCAATAGTAACCTCATTGGCATCACCGTGCTGAACCGTTTCCCTGAGGACAAACAAATGGGGGCCATCATACTGACGCTCGCTGATGCGATCATATAAGAAAGATCGCGAACCACACAAGCTAGACCTCGACTAGGCTCCGAAACATCTAACCTCATGAACTGATTGGACAAGGTTTGAACATCTAATGCAAGCAGCCTCTCACCTACTGGAATGAATGCAAGGCTACCCATACTCACCGCCTTCCTACTCAAGGCATCAGTCACCATATTGGCCTTCCCGGGATGACACAAAATGGTAATATCATAGTCCTTTAGCAGCTCCAACCATCTTTGCTGCCTCAAATTTAGATCCTTTTGTTTGAACAAGTTTTGGAGACTCTGATGATCCGTAAAAACCTCACAAGACACACCATAGAGATAATGCCTCCAAATCTTCAATGCATGAACAATAGCTGCCAACTCCAAATCATGAACAGGGTAGTTCTTCTCATGGGGCTTTAACTGGCACGAAGCATAAGAAATCACTCTACCCTCCTTCATCAAGACATACCCAATACCAATCCGAGAAGCATCACAATACACAGTATAAGAACCTGACGCTGAAGGCAAAACTAGAACCAGAGATGTGGTCAAGGCAGTCTTAAGCTTTTGAAAGCTCTCCTCACACTCATCCGACCACCTGAATGGAGCACCCTTCTGGGTCAACCTGGTCAAAGGCACTGAAATGGACGAGAAACCCTCGACGAAGTGATAATAATATCCGACCAAGGTGAGAAAACTCCGAATCTCAATAGCTGAAGACGGCCTGGGCCAACTCTATACCACCTCTATCTTCTGTGGATCTACATTAATCCCCTCACTGGACACCACGTGCCCCAAGAATGCCACTGAACTGAGCAAAAACTCACACTTGGAGAACTTGGCATAAAACTTCTCCTCCCTCAACCGCTGTAGTACACTCCTCACATGCTATGTGTGCTCCTCCTTGCTACGTGAGTACACCAGGATATCATCAATAAATACTATGACAAACGAATCAAGATATGGCTAAAATACACTATTCATCAGATGCATGAATGCTGCTGGGGCATTAGTCAGCCTAAATGACATCACAAGGAACTCACTGTGACCATAGTCGATCCCGAATGCCTTCTTTAGAATATCTGAGTTCCGAATCTTCAACTGGTGATAGCCAGACCTCAAATCAATCTTAGAGAACACTCTCTCTCCCTGAAGCTGGTCAAATAGATCATCAATGCACGACAAATGATACTTGTTCTTAATTGTAACTTGGTTCAACTACCTATAATCGATGCACATCTGCATAGTACCATCCTTCTTCTTCACAAATAGAACCGGTGCACCCCAAGGCGACACACTAGGCCTAATAAACCCCTTATCAAGAAGCTCTTGAAGCTGCTCTTGCAATTCCTTCAACTCTGCTGGTTCCATATGATACAGAAGAATAGAAATGGGCTGAATTCCCGGCACCAAGTCAATACCAAAATCAATATCCCTATTAGGTGGCATGCCCGATAAGTCTGCAGGAAACACATCCGGAAAGTCTCGTACTATTAGAATAGAATCAATTGTAGGAGTATCAGCACCAACACCCCTCACAAAGGCCAAATATGATAGACACCCCTTCCCAACCATCTGCTGGGCCTTCAGATAAAAAGTCACCCTGCTGAGAAAATAATCTAGAGAACCTCTCCACTTGATCCTTGGCAATCCCGACATCGCTAATACCACGGTCTTTGTGTGACAATCCAGAATAGCATGACACGGGGACAACCAATCCATACCCAAAATCATGTCGAAATCAACCATACTAAGCAATAAAAGATCAACTCTAGTCTTCAATCCCCCAATGGTCACCACACATGACATGATACACCCGGTCTACAATAACAGTATCGCCCACCGGCGTATATACATGAGCATGTGAAACTAAGGACTCACGAGGCATATCCAAATAACGAGTAAAATAGGAGGATATATAGGAATAAGTAGAACCTGAGTCAAATAATGTTGAAGCATATCTGTGGCACACTGAAACAATACCTGTAATCACTGCATCTGAAGAAATGGCCTATGTCCTCGCAAGAATAGCATAGGATCGAGCCTGACCACCACATGATTGGACTCCCCCTCTAGAGCAACCTCTAGCTGCATGAGCCCTACCCCGAGCTGGCTGAGCGGGTGGTGTAGCTGCTGGTGCTGGTATCATCGTCCGAGAACTATACTGTGGAACCCCACTCAATAGTCTAGGGCAATCCCTCTTGAGATGACTCAAGTCTCAACACTCAAAACAACCCTCCTCTGACGGAGCTGCTGCTCCTGATAACCTGAGGAACTGCCTGTAGAAGCATGGGAAGAGGAAGCACGGTGATAACTCTTCTAGGTAACACACTGAATGATGACTGACCCAAATGAGCACTGTAAGAACCATGGCTAACTAATGCACCATGATGAACCGGACGAGCCATCTAAGAGGGCCTATAAGGACGACCCCTACTGTGGTGGGACTGCCCTCTAGAAGAAACACTACTAAAACTACCCAAACCATGAGGCCTCTTGGCCTCTCTCTCCTGAGCTCCTGACTACGGACCAGCTCTAGCCGCCTAGCAATATCAACAACCTCCTCGAACATAGCACCTGATACATTCTCTCGAGTCATAACAAAGTGCAGTCCATAGTTGAGGACGTCAATGAACCTCCTAATCCTCTCCCTCTCTGTGGAAACCAAGCAGACCACGTGACGAGCCAACTCTGAAAATCTCATATCGTACTGGCTCACAGACATACCCTCCTGGTGTAGCTGCTCAAACTTCTTACTGAACTCCTCCCTGTGGGTCAGTGGCACAAACTTCTCCAAGAAGCAAACGGAGAACTCGTGCCATGAAAGTGGTGCAACACCGGCTGTCCTACCCTTCTCATAGGTCTCCCACCATATGAAGGCTGCACATGTCAGCTGAAAAGTAGTAAATGAGACCCCACTAGTCTCCAGAATACCCGTCGTGCGAAGAATCCGCTGGCACCTATCCAAGAAGTCCTGAGCATCCTCTGACTCAGCCCCACTTAAAGTTGGATGCTTGAGCCTCCCAAAACTCTCTAGTCTCTTCTGCTTCTCATCACTCATAGTTGGACCCAACTGGGCTTGAGCTACTACAATCGGCTGGGCTGATCGTACCCCCAGTGTCTGAAGTCCCTGCACCACCTACTCTGGAGTACGGGCGGTGGGAGTCTGAGCACCTCTCCTGGCTTGAGAAATGGCTGGTGTGGCCTGAACTGAATCCGTCTGAGCAAGGCAAGTGCAAAAAGTCAATATCTAAGCCAAAGCCTCCTAAAGGCCTGGAATCACAATGGGCACAACTGGTGCCTAAGCAGGTCCCACCGGCTCAACCACATCTGGGATCTGCTCTTGAGCTGGAGCAACTGGTGGGTCTACTGTCACGACCCAAAACTAACCCCTGTTGTGATGGCACCTATCGTGGAACTAGGCAAGCCGACTCATTTCCAAAACAAACCGATATTTTCATTTTAAAGATAATTTCAAGGTTATTTTACATAAAACATCCATTAAAAGAGTTCAAATCAAAGAAAAATAGAAGTGCAGAAAGGAAAAGCCCGACATCAGGGTGTCACTAGTCATGAGCATCTGCTACGATCTGTCTAACAATATCAAGGCTAACTCAGTCTGGAAAATAGCTAAATATAACTAGAGGAAGATAAGAGGGAGAAGAGCAGGGCTGCGATCGCCAAACAACTACCTTGCTATCTCCAAGAAAATCTGCAACCAGAACACTCAATAACTGCTACCGTGTCCAGCTACACCTGAATCTGCACACAAGGTGCAGGGAGTAATGTGAGTACGCGAACTCAGTAAATAACAATAATAAATAAAGACTGAGCAGTAATAACGAGCAATAAAGCATATAACGTTCATATCAGGAAATCTCAGTAATATGCCACATGCTTTTAAAAATTAGGATTTGAATCAAACATCTCGTTTAAACCTAGTTCCAGTAAAAATCATTTATAGACATTTTTCCAACAGTTTTTCAAACAAAGGCTCAATGCAAAGGTGAGCAAAAATGATGAAATCATAAACATCCCCTCGGGCAAAACATCACTCATATACAGCCCCTCGGGCAAATCTCACAGTCACTCGTGCCACTCGGGCATACCTCACAATCATTCTTGCCACTAGGGCATACATGATAGCATCCTAGGAAGCTCAAATATATTCAAGGACAATAATGAAGCTTTGGAATCTCAAAGAAGGCCTTTAACAAGATGTCAAGCTAAAGAGTTGCAAAAC
>AWOL01S0247574.1:5794-22098 GCA_000715115.1 Nicotiana otophora | reverse complement strand
GGGGGGGGGGGGGGGGGGGGGGAGATTGATGAAATAGAGTGGGCCAAGTATCTCTAGCATAAAAATCAAGGAATAAATGAATGACATTATCAACAAAGAATGATGGCAAGTCTCTCTAGCCTCCAAGAAGAAGAAATACCTCTAAGGGATCTATTTATGATGTTCTATTACAAATGTGAGCCAAGATATGATAAGTGAAGTGCTTAAGAAAGGGTGTAACCACTTGTATCTCATATAGTATCCTACCAAATAAAAAGCCTTCGTTATAACCCGAAAGAAGTCTTATTTGATTTCGAACTGAGTATGCTTATATTAGTGGAGATATACATGAGGGGTAAGCCTATGGTACTTGAAACATAACTTGCTTTGTGAGAGAAAGTGAAACATTTGATGCACTAGAAATTTAGTGTTGAATTTTGAAGAGAGCAATACATATGGAAGGTAGAAAAGGAAGAGTTTGGAGTCCACCATGATTAGCATGAAAGAATAAGAATACTTGATGAATGAATTTAACTCTTGAAACTCAAATGTCACACTAGCATCACATGAGATGAGCAAGTTACACCTTTTTTAGAAAGTTGACACCTTGTTTAGAATGCATGAGTATTGTGGGTAATTGTTGGTTTCAATTGAGTATAAATAACTTGTGAGTGACTCCTTAAACTGACCTTAGAATGTGGGAATGAGTATGCTAATCTAGTCGCTTGAGGAAAAAGCAAAGACTTAAGTTGGGGGAGTTGCTAAGTGTCAATTTTAACTACTTATTAGTATCTTCTTGCTATAGTTTCTAGTCTGAAAATACTGATTTTGTCCCCTAATCTAATGAAAATGATTGAATTGCAGGTGTGCTGGAAAGTATAAGTTCAGTGAAGAGAAATGACTCAAAAAAAAGATGTTCTAGCCAAATTCAGTGAAGAGTAGAAATGCTGAGATAAGTGCGGTCTGCAGAAGTACAACTACGATCCGCGAAAGAAGAAATGCGCCCGCAAGAAGAATTGAAGCTTCAGGAACTTTAGGCAAAAGTACGGTAGTACGTGGTCCGCACTGACAAGCTTGAAGGATCAGAGAATGAGAAGTTGGACAAGTCTAAAGCCTCCTCAAATGTGGTCCACAAAATTTAAAGTGCGGTCGCAAAAGCTGATGTGCGGTCGCAAAAGCTGAAGTGCGAGCGCAGAACTTCCCCTACTAGCAATGTCAATCCAGCAAAGTGCGGACCACAAAAGTCAATGTGCGGCCACAGAACCCACTGAAGGGCATTTTTGTCAGAGATTTTGGGATCTCTATAAATAGAACTTTATGACTTTTTTAGGATATCCTTTCACTATAGCAGCTAGGAGTTAGTTACTTTTAGCTATTTTGAGCAAGTTTGAGCTACACTGGGAGAAGATCATCCACTCTTTATTTTATTTTTGATTTTATGTCTTTAATTTCTTCTTATTTTCATCTGTCCATGTCTTTTATTATGAGTTGCTAGATTTTTATCTAGAGTTGGGATCCAACTCTAGTGTGTAAATCTTATGGGTTATTGATATTATGTTTGTTATTGATTGGGTTAGTGTTGTTTATCCTTGTTTATACTTTAAAGTTAGAATTGATGGTCGCAAACATTGATTCATGCCTTTTTGACCTTGTTCTCACTTGAGAAAGAGGAACTTAGTGTAGGAAAACTTGGCTAAAAGAAAATTAAACTAGTTAAGTTATTGATTAATTTAATAAATGGATTTGATCTTTAGATAGGGATAATCTAACTTGGTATCATATTAATTGCACTTATAGTTACCCATTTGGAATTGAGAAAGCTAAATTGCGCATAATCGCTCTTTAATCGAGAGGTATTGAGTGCGTACTTGAGTATTGAGAGTCATAAGGTTCGGGGTTGGGTTGGGTTGGGTCGGGTCGGATATCTAGATCGAGGGTTAGCATTAGGGTCAAAATTAGGGGCTGAGGTCGGGATTAAGGTCAGGATCAAGGTCGAGAATCGGTGGTTGTGGTCGGGGTTGAGAGTTAGAGTTGAGAGTTGAGAGAAGGGTCAGGGATTAAGATCGTGGGTCGAGGGTTAGAGTATAGATTCAAGGTTGGGTCGAGTTGGCTGGAGAATAGGATCGGGGATCGGGGATTAAGGTTGAGATCGAGGTTGAGAGCCAGGAGCTAGGTCGGATCCAGAGATCAGGATCAAGATCAGGGTTGATCGAAAGTCAAGAGCCAGGATCAGGATCTAGGATTGGATCGGGGTCAAGGGTTAGGTATCGGGGGTCAGGGTCAGAGTGGATGTTAATGTCCGTGTCGGGGTTGGTGTTAGGGGTTTGCCTAGATTATACATAATTACTCTTGGAAAGATATTTTTGGTTAGTAATACTAATCAAACACCAAAAAATAAATAAGAAAACTAACCAATTATTTATTAGGAAAACCTTTTATGGGGAAAACCCTTTTCGTGGAAAATATTTTCTTTCTTACCAAATGCTCTCTTAAAGTGTTGGGATTTGAATTGGGGTCTTTTAACAATTACGATAGGATATAGGCCCACCTGTGCATCTTACACATACTTTTATTTAGTATGGAGTAAAATTAACGAATTTCAGGTAGACATTCGTTGAGCTGACACGTGGAAGTAAACACAGGTAGGATATGAGTCAGTAAATAGTTGGCACCGGCTACAAGCATACGACCAATATTGTATGATTTTCGAAGACATTGAAACCGGAGACAAGAGTTGGAAAGCAAGATACCGGTTGAAGAAGGCAGGATTAAAGGAGCAACCGTTAAAGAGAATATTGACATTTACACACGACCATTATGCAACCATCAAGAAGGGTCTTTGTTCACCTTAAAGAGGAGCTTGATTTGGGGATCCTGTCTCCCTTAATTTAGTTATAAATAGAGAAATTTGTACTCATTAAAGGACAGGAAATACTTGTATGAAAAGGCTAATATTAATCTCTTATTCTGCTAAACATTGCTCTGCTAGAATTTAGCTCCTGATATTGTTCTTGTTTCCGAAAAATTCAATTCAAGGCCCAGGTTTGTTGTTCCTTCCGTTATTCTTATTTTATTCAATTTTTTTCTTCATTACTTTATATTCTCGGATCAATTTAATTCACGTGACTATAAATCACATTATAAATTCAACTATACCATTTTACGGGTAAACGGTTTGGCACCCACCGTGGGACATAGACAGTTGTGATATTACTTTGATATATTCATTTTTTACTAATGTACTTTGAAGTATTTCTTTAGTAGAGAAAAACGCTGATACGACATCTAGCGATGTCAATAACTCACTTAATGTTGGGGCATTTAATAAGCACAAGGATAATTTATGTGGTGGAGATCAACAGGATGATTCGACCAGTAAAACCCGCATCTATGGAAATGAGACAACTCTGGTCCGGGAAAAATGAAATACTTGCCGTGCGAGGAGTCCTAGCCCTGATTATATGGATGACGAACCGATTGTCGAGACGGTAAAAGTTTTGAGATCTCAGCAAAGGGAATTCATGAATCATCTCTCACGACAGGACCATATAATGACTGAGATCGAGGAAGCACTATCGGTTTCCTCAAATAATTCCAACTGAGGAGTTTGAGCCCCTCCATGCGTGCCTACAAATCAGACAACGCAAAGAACCGGTAACATTTCTTCAAGGGAGGAGTTCAAATTTAATGATAATCAAGCAGGTGGTGCAGGAAGAGGATCCAGGAATAAAAACAACACATACGATCCTTTTAAAACCGAGCTCATGAGGTTTATAAGGGAAATGAATGTTCAGATTGATCAAAACGGTAAGGAGTTTCACGCTCGAATGGATCAGATCTCGGGGGCACCTCTGATCCTGTAGAGCTCGGGCTCAAAGAAATATACCTAGTTGCCATTCAAACCTAATGCGGCCCCCAAGTTGATTCCAAAAAGATTTAAGATGTCGGATGTTCCAAAATGCGATGGAGCATCAGATCCACATGAGCATATTACAACTTATACCACAGTTGTGAAAGGAAATGATATGTCTCTACATGAGATTGAATCAGTTTTGCTAAAGAAATTTATTGAAACCCTAACAAAGGAAGATTTAAATTGGTATTAACGCTTACCTGAATATTCAATTGATTCTTTTGAAATACTTGTAGATTTATTTATCAAAGCTCATGATGGGGTAAGGGAAGTCTAAGCCATGAAGGCAGATATATTTAGAATCACTCAAGGAGATTTTGAGTTACTACGAGAGTTAGTAATCTGGTTTTAAAAGGAGATGATGTTGTTGCCGGCAGTACTGGATGAGTGGGCAGCAGAAGCATTCACCAAAGGTCTCTATCCCTTAAGCTCCGATGCTTCAAGGAAGTTGAAAGAAAGTCTACTGGAATTTCAGGAGACCACATGGGTTGATGTCCATAATCATTATGAATAAACAATTAGGATTGAGGATGATCATTTGGGTTATTCAGTGTCATCTAAGGGTCGTAATCGCGATCAAAATCAAGAAAAGTTCAAAAATGATCCTGATGCGAATCGGAGATCATCCAAGAATTGTTCTCAACCTTATATTTCCAATGAAAGATCTGATCGGCCTGGAGCTAAGGGTGTTTAGTCATCAGCAAGATTCGGACCGGATAGAAGGACAGATCGTGGTCGGAGTAGTAGAACTTTGCAGGATAAAGAACCATCGGGGTCTCGGGATTCAGGATATCCCCGGTTATCGGATTACAATTTCAACATTAGTTTTCTAGAGTTGGTTTCGGCTATGAGAAACATCAAGGAGGAAAGGTTTCCGAAACCAATTCGATCAGACCCCAGTCAAAGGGATCCTAATTCGTGGTACGAGTTCTACGTAACACATGGTCATAACACTGGGGACTAGCGACACCTTCGTGAAGAAGTAGCGATGTTGTTGAAAAATGATCACCTTAAAGAATTTTTAAGTGACCAGGCTAAGAACAACTACGAGAGGAGTCGATATGCAATGGATTCGGCAAAACCAACCACATGGTCTCCCCGCCTAACAATAAACATGATTTCTAGTAAGGTCGAAGTAAATGAGGTGTTGTTTTCGGCAGCAAAAAAGACGAAGATATCGGTGACTCATGGAAAGAGAATCTGAGAAGCATCAAAAGATGATGAAATCACGGAGAAAATTTTTGACGGCCTTATTTTACCACACAAAGATGATCTGGTAATATCTTTAAATATTTTAGACTTAAAATTAAACGTGTGTTAGTTGATCCAGGTAGTTCAGCCAATATCATCCAATTGTGGGTCTTGGAACAAGCAAACCTAACCAGAACCATAGTTCTAGAGGTAAAGCTTCTAGTTGGGTTCAACTTAATAAGAATAATGACCTGAGGAGAGATCGTGTTGCCTGCATATGCCAAAGGGATGATGAAACCCACCTTGTTCGAAGTTGTGGATGGCGATATGGGCTATAATGTAATTCTTGGTAGGCCATGAATCCACGAAATGAAAGTTGTGCCATCAACTTACCATCAATTGCTGAAGTTCCATACACCGGATAGGATTAAGAAGATTAGAGGTAATATACTTGTCGCAAAGGAAATGAATGATATCACCATATCTATCAGAAAGGCGGAGGGAATCAACATATAGCAACTATAGGAACTGATGTTAACTTCCCCTACGGTACCGGCAGAAGACGATGGAGAGGAAGAGACATCAGATATTTACCATATGCCTAGATCTTTCCAGGTATCGAAAGAAATGATGCAATGAAGTCAACCGCAGGAGAGCTTGAACAAATCGTATTGTTCAAAGAATTCCCTGAAAGGAAGGTTTACTTGGGAACGGGGTTGAGCCCCGTACTTAGGTTTAGAATTATTGAATTTCATAAAGCTAACATTGATTGTTTTGCATGGTTTCATTCATATATGATAGGTATTCCACTAGAAGTAGTTGTCTAAAAGTTAAGCTTGGACTCTAATTTCCCTCCAAAAAAGTAGAAGAAGCAGTAGCTAGCCGAGGTTAGCAACATGTTTGTTAGAGAAAAGATAACCAGGTTGCTAAATATAGGTTCAATACGGGAAGTAAGTTATCTTGATTGGTTAGCTAACATAGTAGTTGTACCCAAAACGAATAATAAGTTTTAGAATGTGTATAGACTATAAAGATCTAAATAAGGCTTGCCCTAAGGATTCTTTTCCATTGGCAAACATCGACCAAATGATCGATGCCACGGCTGGGCATGAGTTGATGAGTTTTCTTGATGCGTACTCCCGGTATAGTCAAATTAAGATGCACTCGGAGGATCAAGAAAAAACCTCATTTATCACAAATTTTGGCACATATTGCTACAATGTGATGCCTTTTGGGCTTAAAAATACTGGAGCCACTTATCAGAGGCTCGTTAATAAGATATTTGAGCGTTAAATTTGCAAAACCATGGAAGTTTATACCGATGACATGTCAGTAAATTATCTAAGTACAGGGGATCATTTGACCCATCTTCAAGAAACATTCGGCATCTTGAGGAATTACAACATGAAGCTCAATCTGGAGAAGTGCACTTTTGGAGTTGGATCTAGGAAATTTCTTGGCTTCTTGATTTCTCAAAGAAGAATTGAAGAAAATCCCGACAAGATTAAGGCCATATAAGATATCCTTGACCAATTGAAAAGTGTTAAGGAGGTGCACAGGTTGACCGGCAGGTTGGCGGCCCATAGCAAATTCATATCAAGGCCATCTGAGAAATGTCACAGTTTCTTTTCACTATTAAGGAAGAAGAATGACTTCTCGTGGACTCTGGAGTATCAGCAAACATTGAAAGACTTGAAGATATATTTTTCCAGCCCTCCTTTTGATGTCTAGACCAAAGGAGGGAGAACAATTGTAGAAGTTGCGATGAGTGTAGTTCTAATCCGAGTGGAAAGGTACGCGATTCCCTATATATTATGTTAGTAAAATACTGCTAGGTGCAGAAACACGTTATCCTCCCCTAGCAAAGTTGGCTCTAGCTCTCGTAGTCTCCTCTTGAAAGCTTAGACCCTACTTTCAATGTCACCCGATAGTCGTTGTGACGACTTTTCTGCTAATGAACGTCCTTCATAAACTTGAATTATCAGGTTGTTTGGTTAAATAGGTAGCTAAAATTAGTGAATTTGATATTGAATATAAACCTAGGATTGCGATTAAGTCAGAAGTTTTGGCCGACATTGTGGTTGGTTTTAGTTCAGGGATGATACCTTTAGCTGCAAAAGAAGCATTTATGGTATCAGAAACTGTTTTCGATGTATGGACCTTGTTTACGGATTGAGCTTCCCACGCAAAGGGTTTTGGTCTTTGGAAAGTGCTAATCACTCTTTCAGTAGAAACCATGAGACATGCCATTAGAACTGTTTCGTTGACTAACAATGAAGTCGAGTACGAGGCTATGGTTGTAGGACTTGAATTAGCCCGAGGACTAGGCTCCAAGGTGATTTAAGTAAAGTGTGATTCCTAGCTAGTGGTAAATCAGATATATAGATCTTTGATGCCAAAGAAAAGAGCATGCAGTAGTACTTGACTAAAGTTTGAGTTTTACTCTCCCGATTCAGGGAATGGTCAATGATCCATATTCCAAGAGAAGAGAATGTGGAAGAGGATGCATTGGCTATCATAGGTTCGTCTACAATGATGAAGAGTGTTGAGTCTAGTCCAGTTGTTCAGTTGTTACATTCAGTCCTAGACGTAAATGGCTATTGTGAAGTTAACTCAACCAATTTGGAATGGGATTGGAGAAGTGAGTTTATCGAGTATTTAAGGCATGGAAAACTACCAGGTGATTCTAAAGCCTCTGGGGCACTACAAACAAAAGTTGCCCGATATTGTCTCGTTGATGGAAAATTATACCGAAGGTCTTTCCAGGGTCTATTGGCTTGGTGGTTAGGTCCATTAGAAGCTGACAATATGATGAGAGAAATTCGCGGAGTTTGTGGAAATCACTCCGGTGCAGATTCGTTGTTGCTCAAGTTATTGAGAGCCAATTATATTGTCCCTGGATGGAGCAAGATGCAAATGTGTTTGTACAAAAATGTGATAAGTGACAACATCATGCTCAATTGGTGCATCGGTCGACGGAGCTTTTGCATTCAGTGGTGTCACCATAACCATTTTTGAAATGGGGGATGAATATAGTTGGTCATTTGCCTCAAGGGCCCGAGAAGGTAAAATTTCTTTTAATTTTGAGTGATTATTTCACAAAGTGGGTTGAAGCAGGTGATTTCAAGAAGATTGGAGAACGAAAAGTGATTTATTTCATTTGGGATCATATCATTTGATAGTCTGGAGTACCAAAAGAAATTGCTTGTGATACTGGGCCACAATTTATAGGTTCCAAGATTACAAAATTCTTGGAAGGATTGAATATTAAAAGGATCACGTCTTTCCCACAACATACAAGTGCTAACGGTCAAGGGAATCAACTAACAAGGTGATAATATAGAACCTCAAAAAGAAATTAGAGGATTCTAAAGGCAGATGGCCAGAAGAGTTGACGGAAGTATTGTGGGCGTATCGAACGATGACAAACTCAAGCACAGGAGAAACGCCTTTTTCCCTTGTGTACGGTGCGAAAGCTTTGATTTCAGTGGAGATTGGGGAACCGACCATGAGGTATTCCCGAGAAAACAAGTAGTACAATGATGAAGCAATGTTGATTAAGTTGGACTTTCATGAGGAGCCCAAGAACTTAGCTTATGTAAGAATGGTGGCCCAAAAGCAAAGGATGGAAATATACTATAATCGCATAGAAAATCTTTGCTATTTCAAAATCGGAGACTTGATTTTACAGAAGGTAACTCATAATACCCAAGAAGTCAATGCTGGAAAGTTGGGATCAACATGGGAAGGACCTTACTGAATTTCAGCTATAACTGGTAAAGAAATATATCAACTGAAAAATCAAGATGGAGTAAAATTACCAAGCAACTGGAATGTGACTCACCTCAAAAGGTATTATTGTTGAAGATCCTTAATGAAACTGAACGTATGCACTGCACTCTTTTTTCCTTCATCAAATTTTTGTCTCAAATGGTTTTTCTTGCAAGGTTTTTAATAAAGAAGCAACGTAAAGCATACTCCGAAGAAGGATCGTTGATATCAACAAGAAATCCAGTGTCCGAATTCTCATACTTTGCATCCGAACACTAGGGAGGAGTTATTGTATAATAGAGCACTAAAATTGTCAATGCAACTGGGGATTGCTAGAACCGAGAATTTTCTATTGAACTTAAAAAGTTCAGTTACTATGAAAGACCTCGAGCCAGGACATGGGAGGGAATGACCAACTCCGTAGAAATAAGTTGTACAAGTTAGTTGCATGTATTGGCAGTTTTATTTACTTAAGCGAAGAAAATGTACAAATTTTTTGGCTTATGTAAATGTACTTTGAAACGAAAGGAATAAATAAAAGTCCTTTTGTTTTTATCTTATTTCTTGTCTGAATGATATGACTTAGTCTTTTTCCGTTGAATGTCACTTAAACTTCAAATGCAAATACCGGAATGAACCGGAGACATCCTCTTCAAAAGCAGTGTAAACATAAGAGCCCTCTCTTATGAAACCCTCAAAGGGTAAAAACCGAAAGTATGAATGCTCAGTACTAAAGTTGATCAGATGTGAAAAATTCCCCAATTTTACCAATAGAAAAACAAAAATATACTTTTTGCATAGAAGTTAAGTAAAAAGAGTATCTTTTATTTCGAAAAATTACGGACCCAATAAAGGCTCCGGGGTAATTACAAAAGAAAGAGAAAAAAATACATTAGTCTGCTTTATCAGCAGAGTCTGAAGGGCGAGAAGTCTCAGCTGCATCTTTTGAAGATAAAGGTTGCTCAACATTCAATTCAGCACCATCATCCTTATCTTCTCCTTCATCTTCAGTTTATGAGGACTCGGAGCAAGTGCTCGAGGAACATAAAGCAGTGGGCCGGGTAGGAATATTCTCAAAGGCAGTTATCTCCAAATTAAGGGCTTCAATAATGCATTCATCTGTATTTGAAATGCCTTCTTTGACATCCTCCAAATTGTTTCTCCTCATGTGATAAAGTGCATGAGTTTTGTTTAAGAAAGAATCTTCTTGATCTCGGAGCTTGGTTTGGAGTCTTTGGATTTTTGATAGAAACCGCTCGTTATCAATCTTCAAGATGTCACATGTCCGGGAAAGGTCAGTATTGATCTTCGCATGTTCACGATTTTGCTCCATGACCCTTTTCAGTCTTTCCTCCATTCTTGCCCTCTTCTCCTTGGCCGCAATAACTTTCTCGTTTTGGAACGTAAGTTTGCTTCCAAGTTGATGATTTTTTATCCATGGAAGCAGACTCGCATTCGGCTGCCAAAGTTATAGCATACTGCAGCTCATCCCACTTGGCCTTCAACTCAGCAAGTTCAACATGCAACTGAGTGGCCTCTTGGATATGGGCCATTTTTTCTTGCTCGGTTTGCTCCAACCGGGCTTCAAGTTCACCCATCTGAGCAATCCTTGCCTCTAAAGCCGGGAGGTGTTCCGCAAGTTGATCCCGTTTAATAACGATTGGATCCCGTTCAACAGTAAATGCTTGTTTATCCTGGATTTTAGGGTGGGCATAGTACTGGCCGAACCGAAAAAATCGATCGAACCGTAAATTTCAGTTTTTCGGTATCGTTTTAATCGGTTATTTGGTCAGTGTGCAATTTATAAATTATTAAATTTCGTTATTCGGTGTGTTTAACGGTTTGGTGTTTTAGTTTTTGGTTAAAACTAAAAATCAAAGTAGCTAAAATAGTAGTTGCTCCCATAACTTGCGGTGGCTTCTTAGGATGTGCAGTACTACTGCATTTGTCACCTTTTCTATTTTAATTAGCATTCTGTTGTAAATGGTGGTTCTGTTTTACTTGCTCGTGTTCTGAACTTTGAGTCTTGGGCTTTGTGACTATTTTAGCTATTAATGTGGGGTTCTCTAGAAGTACGACAAAGTGTTGCTGCCTGCTTCCATGTAATTTGGCTAAAACCTTAGATGTTTGTTTCTTTGGTTTAAGCAAAACAAGTTGATCATCATATTTAGCAGTAGCTAATTGGTCATCTTTCCTTCTGAAACTTGCGTTAGTAATGTCATGACCAAAGAAAGCAACACTGACTTCCGTTCTTGATCAAAGAAAGCGACTAGAGCATTCATTTCGAGAGTGTCAAACTGTCAACTAGAAACAGTGAAAGAATTTGCTACAATTAAAGATCTGTAGTCTACATCGGATATAAAAATCTTGAACCATTAATAACCGGAAATAACCGAAGCGAACCTTGAAAAAACTGCACCAAACCGTAAACACTTTGGTTTGGTTTAGTTATTAACATTACAAAACCGAAAACTGATAAACCGAACCGTACTTTCATACTAACCAACCGAACAGACCGACGCCCACCCCTACCTGGATCAACCTCTGTAAGCCCTCAGAGGTGAGGAGGTTAGCCTTTAAAGTTGAAGATTAGAGTTTCCAAAGGCATAGGCTAGCAAGTGAAAAGGAAAAAGACAAGGATGGGATGATACCTGAGCAGCAAGGTACATTTTGTTGTTGATCAAACATTCCGCAGAGAGACCGCCCATTTTTATTTTGTCTTTGTTAGAAGCCAAAGGCTTCAAGTGGTTGGCTACTCCCACCGGTTTCAAAAGCAAATGGCATTCATCCAAAATCGAAAAGGTAACACTGCGCTTATCATTAGGATTTCAGATGGACGTCGGAAAGGCATTTTCTATATTCCCTTAATCGGATGATCGGGAGAAGCACATCTTCCTCTTGTTCGGTTGGAATCGGCGGCAAGGTAGGAAATGATGGTGCAGGAGCTGGTGATGGAATAGAAGTTGGAAGAGCATCAGAAGTGAAACCCTTCTGACCGGAAGCAACAACTGGAGCCCAGAAGCGGGACTCAGAGTTCTCAACTAAGTCAAAGTCCGTAAAGAGTCCTTCTACGTCCTCCGGTTGAGCTGGAGGAGTTCTTATTTTTCTTCTTCTATGAAGAGAAACTGCTTCATCATTATTCTCGATTTTATCTACATCAAGGACCACTGTGGTCGGTCATTCCAGGATCTTTTCCGTGATTGGAGGCTTCTATTGAGCCTCAGCCTTGGTGGTATGCTTTCTTTTCGATTTTTTTCCTTTGGGCTGGGGACTCAAGGAAGATGTGCCTTTACCCGAACCAAGAGCGGCATCACGAGCCCTCTTCCAGTCAAGGGATTCTTGAATGGCGAAATACACAAAGAGCCCCTTTAAGTTGTCCTCAACGATCAACTGAACACCTCAACCGAGCCATTTTTCATTTTAACACTTTAAGTGGCTATTAAGTAGGTCAAGTAAACACCCGAGTACAGTAGGCCATATGTGTGAGTTGCACTTGCCAATGACATGTCAAATGGACCAATCAAAAAATGACACGTGTAATTTTTCCATAAGAATTTGACACATGTAATTAACAAAAAAAAGTACATTTAAAGAAACCTTCTTTACCATCTCCTCTCTCATTTTACATAGCAGTTGCCGGCTCCTCTCTCCCTCCATTTCTGCCGCCGCATCGCCACCTTCGGAGGTGATGACTGACTAGGCGGCGACAAAGTTAGAGAGATGAGGGAGTTAGATCGGCGATGAAGATCCGACAATATTCCCTCTTTCTAGCAACAAATTCTTTCCGAAAAATGGCATGAATATGTTATAGCATTCGCATTCCAAATCGGAAAATGTTCAAGAAATGTACCTAAAATTAAAAAAGAAAATGCCAAATACACAAGGACAGTTGCTAAAATGATTTCAGGAAGGTTAAAAGAAATCTGACAAACAGACAAAAACAAATTCTACGCCAAAGTAAGGTACCTAATACACAACAATGATTGAAACAATGGCGTCTGAATATGACGATACGCCAATGAAGAAGAAGCAGAAGAAGAAACTCCATTTTTTTGACGAGAGAGAGAGTAAGAAGAACCAGATGGGTCCTTCAAAAGATTTCTGGCAACCTCCATTTTTTCCATCGAAATTGGTTATGTATCTCTTTGTTGAGCCGTGTGACCCATCACCAACATTCCAGTTTCTTTCTTCGCTTCTGCTATTCTCTGCTAGATTGAGATTCAGAGCACGTGAAAGAGAAGAATGGGTATGGTATAAAACATTTGTTGAATTGGTGTGATGATATATTTGGTAATTTTGTTCTTTTGTAATAGAGGCAGAGGTGATTTGGTGCAGAGGATGGTGTTGGCGGAGAAGGGGGTGGGAAAATTAGGTGGGGTATACATTATTTTAGGGCAAAATAAAAAAGAAAAACCCTAATTTTAGGTAGTTAACTCGCGTCCTAGAGAGTGCATTTCACGCAATGGAGGTTGACCTGGTCGGGTGTTTAGTTGATCTTCCTTTGTGAATAAATAAAGTGTCTAGCTGGAAATGGCCTCAGTTAAGATGTTCAGTTGATCGTTGAGGACAACTTAAAGGGGCGCTTTATGTATTTCGCCTTCTTGAATTTGTTGTTGAGCCATCTTTGGGTCATGTGAACTACGACGGTGGGAAAGACTAAAGATCCCTTCGGAAGGCCTACTTGTTGTTGATAGAAGTCAAAATTCTATAATGCATAGAGTTAGAGGTTAAGAAAGGAAAGGGGAAGTTTTTCTTACACAAGAATCAAAGGCAGGCCACCATGCGCCATATTGTCGGTCCTACTTGAGCTAAACAAAAATGATAGTTCCAGCAAAACTCCAAGATCATTGGGTCAATTTCCTTGCAAAGTGTTAAAGTGAAAGAGTACGTGTAAACGTAAATGTACCCTAGTTTGCTTAAAGTAATCCTTGAAAAAAAAATTGATCTACTTTCATTTGGTATTTTGGCCTAAATTCCTTGACTCCGGGGGCTGAAACCTCATTATGTTTTCAACCACAATCCTCTTTTATGACAGGAATACTAGTCGGGCGAATAGAAGAGAGGTATTCACCAACAACTCTCTTTTTATCGTTATCGGGGTCAGAAGATTCCTTTTGAATATGGAGATCCATCTTCCAAGATACCTGAGAAGGGATGATTGTGTTAGTAGAGGGAGAACCGACGTCGGGTTTCATTGACTTATTCTTCTTAGATGGGCGCCACCGGTGCAAGTGCCTGTGTAACCAGAGGAAGAAATAGCATAAGACATATTGACGGAAAGTATGAATTTGTAAGTTTGTACTGAGAAAGGGGGAGTTGAAGAAAAACTTTAAGAAGACTCAAAGAAGAAAGTTTGTAATATTTAAATATGAAAGTGGTGAAAAGGGGAGAAGTTTATAGGCGGCAGAATGCAAGGCCATCATTACCTAGGTAACTGGCGAAAATACTTGTCGAATCACAGGACAATACGTGTTCAGCTCATTAAATACAAAGACACGTGTGTCCTTTTAAGTGTCAGAGACTGTTCAAGAACGTTTCCGCCAAGAAAAGAGGTTTTATCTACTTCCCCGTCACATCAAGTTGAGTAGCCAGAAAGTAGGGGGACTATCTGTATGGGATAAAATTAACGAATAACAGGTGGACATTCGTCGAGTTGACACATGGTAGTAAAGACAGCTAGGATATAGGTCAGCAAATAGTTGGCACCGGCTACAAGCATGCGACCGATGTTGCATGAGTTCCGAAAACATTGAAACCAGAGATAAGAGTTTGCAAGCAAGTTACTAGTTCAAAAATGCATCATTAAAGGAGCAGTCGTTACAGAGTATCTTGGCATTTACACACAACGGTTATATGACCATCAAGAGGGGGTCTTTATTCACCTTAAAAAGGAGCTTGATTTGGGGATCTTGTCTCCCTTAATTTAGCTATAAATAGAGAAATCTGTACTCATTGAAAGACACGAAATACTTGTATGAAAAAAGGCTAATATTACTCTCTTATTCTGCTAAACATTGCTCTGCTATAATTTTGCTCCTGATATTATTCTTGTTTCCGGAGAAGTTCAATTCAAGGCCCCAGTTTGATTTTCCTTCAATTATTCTTATTTTATTCAAGTTTGTTCTTTGTTACTTTATATTCTTGGATTAATTTGGTTCACGTGTCTATGAACCACGTTACAAATTTAATTGTACCATTTTACGGGTAAATATATTTTTCGAAAATCTCTTCGGCATTACGTTGTTCCTTGTCTTTAACCGCCATTAGCTAATGAATACTTTTGAATCCATCTAAACTAGTATTACGATAGTAATTTAATTGTGTTTTTATATATCCCTATCGGTTGGAAAACCCCCGAATTGAGACACAATCAGAATTCACAAAGGATTTCTTACGCAGCTAACTGTTCCTGATGCTCTCTTTAGCTAAAAAATGGAATTCATCAAACATTGCACAACTCGTTATTTAGTATTCTACTTGGCCTACTTAATTAAAAAATAAGGCATGCATACTAAATGCCTATTTTCTCTATTTTCTGAAGAGTATATGCTATCTTTAGAAGAGGCGATAGCGCCTAATTTAAAAATAAATGTTCTTTCCCTTCTTTACCTTTAAAGCTAGGGGAATATATAGCCTGTGGCGCAAGGTGAAAAACAGAAAATGCCATCACTAGATTGCAACTTTTGTTAACTTCTCTTTACTATTTTAATCTTGTTTATATTAAATCATCTCCACAACATTAAGAGTGCTGACTAATGATTATAGTAGTAACTAGTGTTATACCCCGCGTCATGCGTGGACAAACTTAAAAAATCTTATAAAGTTATGATCTGATATATCATATTATTTTAATAAATTTTAGTTGCTATTTTATTTTTTAATACAAAGTGCAGAAATATAACAAAATTTATATAATTGAAGGATACACATCATATGGTAATAAAATAAATAATTTATTTCTTATTTTATTTTTTTAAATTAGCAAGTACTTAGTACTAAATATTTACTAATGTAACTTCTTATTAGCTTGTCAATTGGCTTAATATTTTGTTACTATTTTTCTATAATATAACATAGATATATATTTTCTTAATATAAAAATATTTTTATTATTTTTTATGTTTAAATTTCTTTAATTGTAAATTTATCAATATATTTTTTGAGTATTATTTACTTACCTCTTATTTTTATTAATTAATTTAAATTATAAATATTCTAAAATTATCTTTATACCTCTGTTTTTATATATTCTTTTCTACTATAATATTTGATTAGTTTTCTCATTTTGCATTCTACTTGTAATTAAAATTATGTAATATATTTGTTTTTTGTTTAAATTATAATTTTGAATTGATCAAAAATATAAAAAGATAAGCCTTTTAATTTTTTTTTAAAAATATATAATATTTTATAATTGTTATTTTGTGTTTTATATATATATATATATATA